>NDGM011112743.1:0-13297 GCA_002564305.1 Octomys mimax
TTGCCTGATTTTTCTCACTGTAATTCGGTGCCTGCCACGCTGGGGGACCGTAGAGGGAGGTACCAGGGGCTGGGCCTGTGCTCAGGGAGGGTATGTCCTGTGCGCCCTGCCAGGGGCGATCTTGCTCCTTCCCGGTCAGCACCAGCCACTGCAGACCTGCTCACGCCTGGTGTGTAGCTCCCCGCTTGCTGTCTATGATGTCCCTCCAGCTGTCACTCCAGGAAAGCAGCCATCTCTTTGTGGGGGGCAGGGCCAGGTGCTGATTATGGCAGCAGGTGAACAAGATGTGCTCCCAGTGTGGAGCCTGCTCCAGGCCTCGAATGGTGTCCTTGTCATCAATGAGGAGGTCCCCCAGGACCATGGTCTTGTCCCTCGTCAGGATAATGTGCTCCACAAACTGGGGCCCAAGGTGCCGCTCCACCCAGCGGTACTTCTCGCCTACACAGTGGTCGTACTTCAGCAGAGGGCTAGTGCAGATGAAGACCTCGGTGTCTTGCATGTCGTTCATCTCCCGCATGGCTTCCAGGGCCCCCAGGATGGTGTCCAAGTCTAGGAAAAAGCCCGGGGCTTCATACACGCTGGCCACTTTATCCGCCAGGTCAGGCCGCAGGGCGCGGTACTGCTCGCGAGCAAGGAAGCACCGGCGCTGCTCCAGCAGTACATGCGGCTCCTCTGGGAAGCGGCGGCGGAAGCCCCGCAGGAGGCCGGCCTCAAAGTCGGCCAGCACACCATCCATAGCCACCAGCACGCGCACCGGCCGCGACGTCATGGCTGCAGGAATCCTGAGGTCTAGGAGCCGTGAGCCTTACGCTAGTGTGTATGGCGGCGCGCGATGCGCACGATGTGGGGACCGCGCTGGCGCCTGCGCAGGGACCTCAATATTTCATTTCTTTGGTTTGTTTTGACTTATTCTGCCTGATTTTAATTTACAATTACTGTCTAGGTATCATATGCTACAAACAAGGGCTGGGGGCTGGGTTGAGATCTACTTTTAGAATTATATTTTTAAAGATCAAAGCATTCCTCTGAAAATTAGAAAAGAACCAGACCTTTTGATGTCAATGGTGTCTATTTTATATTTAGCAATATGAGACTTGGGCTTCTTGAATTTTGGTAATCAACTGTTTAAAATGCTTACTAAAGGTTATTAACATTTTAAATCAGTTTAGCCAGAGGCTATCCCATGAATACTTTAGTATACTCAAGTGTACTTCTAACTGTGAAACACACATCATTATAAAAGAGAAAATCGGCTCCATTCAAAGTACTTTCATGAAGCATTTCGTTCCCTATACAAAACAGAAGCTACTAGGGAGAAGAAACTTTCTTCTGGAAACAAAATTCATAGGACTAAGGTGAAAGATTTGTGGGGACAAGAATTTGTAAAAACAAAAATATTGTTTATCTTTTCATTTGGTCTTTTAAAATTTGAAAGTGCCTTACTTAGTTTGTTCCCTGCTAGGCAGGTCTTGCAACTTCAAGGAATGACTAGAACCAAAAACTTCAGTTCAGGGTTAGGGTAAGGAAATAGAGTATCATTTTGCCTCTATTATCTCTAATAAACCTCTATTTTGTACCTGATTATGTACATGACTTCAGAGTGTTCTCAGTTCTTTCAGAAACCATAAAACCAAACCAAACCAATTCACACCATACTACACCAAACCAAACTGTGCAATGTGGTTGGTTAAGCAGTCTCAAATCTTAGTATGGCAGAGGATTCTATCAAAAGCTGTCAAGGCAGGAGAGGAGGGGAGGGCTATGAGACAGGAGGCAGCATGGCTGGGCTCTGTTTATTCACATCCTTATCCATGCACAGCACACCAGCCAGTGGGAGTTTATGAAGTCAGGGTTGACTGCAAACTTCTCAAAAGCTGAGTCTCTCCTAGTATCACAGTGAACTAGAAGCATTTCCATTAGTGTAGGCCAGTAACATCCAATACTTGTCACTTTGTATACATGATTATCAGTAACATTTCGACTACATTATAGGAGGCCTGCCCATTAGATTAGTTGTTTAAGTGCCTGCTTAAGCAAAGGCAGTCAGGCTCAGGATACTGTGGTTAGATCTCTAGATCCTCATGCCTTACCAGACCTGCCCTTAAGGCATCCTGAGCTAGCACCCACCCCTCCCAAAGAAAGCAATCACAATGGAAAAGAAGGAAACAACTGTGGAGAAATGAGATATGGAGTGACATTTGTGTGACTGAACCTTGCTAATACATGTAGCACGTCAAAATTCACCATCTCCGCCAGGCTCTCTCATGTACCTAGCTGAGTTTGTAAGTGGTGAAAAAGCTAGGGCTATAAATGCAGATCCTGTAAAGGATAATATATCAACGAATGATAATGGTGAAACATCTCATGCCAGTAAGGGGTGGTTTCACAATTTTAAAGTGAGAACTGGGGTTCATAGTGTAACTAGGCATGGTAAAACAACCAGTGCTGAGAAAAGTTTATTTATTTATTTTTAATTTTAGGGAAGAGTCTAGAGGGTGTTTAGGGTCTCACTACTAGATCGGACTAGTAGTGATCTACCAGTTTACAGCCTCCCAGGGGCAGGGATTACAAGTACGCGCTACTATGCCCAGTCTCAATTGCCAGCACAGCAGGCCCAGGGACCAAATCCCCGGAGCGGGCACCTGCTTGCAGGTGCCTTAATCTACTGAGCTACTTGGCTGGCCCTTGATAAAAGGGTTAATAATTACATACACCACTTCTAAACAGTAACACTGATAAATGGCTATTGTGTGCATCAAATTTTCAAGTATGATCAAACTGGCCTTTTCTGGAAGAAAATGCCAAGAAGAACATGCACTACCAGGAAGAGTAGAAAACTGTCAGGCCACAAGCCTATGAAGGATAGGCTAAGCTTATGGCTATGTGGTGACCTCAAGATAAAACCTCTCTTGGTTTATCTCTGAGATCCCTAAAGTGTTCAGAAAACAAAGTCATGAAGAATAGGCTAGAGGTCATGCGGAGATCTAATGCAAAAGTCAGGGTAACTACAGAGTATTTTTTCTTGAGTGGATCAGGGAGGCTTTCTGTCTTACTGTTATCTATAGAAGACAAAGGTTTACCATGCATGGTTCTCCTCATCATGGGTAATGCTCCTGCTCACCCATGAGATTTGGAAGAACTGGCTGAACAATTCACTTGGCTCTCAGTCGAGCTCCTTCCACTAATATACCACTTACTGCAGCCTATGGACCAGCAGAGTATAACTAATTTTAAGAAGCTATATACCAAGGAACTGTTCCTGAAGTGCTTCCAGATGGTCTCAGATATTGAGTTAACCCTTAAAGAGTTCTAGAAGGAACATTAAAACATTCTTTCCTGTTTGGGGCTAACTGAGAAATCCTAGGCCAATGTCTAAGGACACCAAAACGACCTGGAAAAAGTGTGGCGTATATAGAAGAGAGACTTTGAAGGCTTTGTAGTGGAACCTGAGCCTTCAACTGACCCTGTGACTGGTTGATGACACTGTCACTGTAGCAGAGTTCACAGGCTCGCAGGTAGATGGGGTGATGTTGAACTGGTGGGAGAGCACTCAGAATTGTCTACAGAGGAACTTTAGTAACTTCTGGCTGAGCAAGAGGGAATGGCAGCTGAAGAGGAGTGGGAATCTTAACAATCAGTGCAACAAAGATCTTCTTCTAAGAAAGAAATCTTGAAAAGATAAGAGAGAACTACAAATATCTGTAGAGAAGGCCCACCCAGATGAAGAAAATGTCAATTGTTGCATTCACTTGCTTAATGACAATGTCATGTTATACTGTGTTAAAGAAAAGACAAAAGCAGGTAACCTTAGACTAGTTTTAAGTTCTGAAAATGATGAGACCTAGTGAGCCAAGGTAACCTGAGACCAGTTTTAAGTTCTAAAAGCGTTGAGACCCAGTGAACCAGAAGCAGGTCCTAGTAGACAATAGCCTCTCTCCCAAGGAGAGAAAGGACACTAGAGAGCCAGATTCCTGATACATTCGGGGACTCTTCTCCCCAAAAATAACCACCTTCCATTTCATTTTCCCTTCCTGTAAGCCAAAGATGTCAGTTTGAATGGTGAGTATAGTATGAAACTGTATCTAGTAAAGTAGGCACATTTTATAACTTTTGGTGAATATACTAGGAAAATTATTGGTATTTGAGGTAAATTACGCAAATTGTACAATTCTTTTATTATGAAAAGGTTATTTGAGGGGTGCTTTGGGAGGTTTGGAATGCTTTATGGGTATTTCCATTATTTCTTATGGGAAAAAGTCTTGACTTATAATCAACTTGTGTTACAACCAGTCCTCATGAACAAAATGAATTTGTAAGTCAAGGGTGTAATTCACAATAATTTTCAGTCACTAACTTGAAATACCAAAAACAAATCTTATATATTAAAAGTATGCCATGTGATTAATAATTGAGCCAAAATAATGTTAATTTTTAAATATTTATAATGATACTGACAAAATATTCCAGGGTGATACATTTGTTTTTCTGGCATAAAAGTCTTGGCAGACACAATCAATTAAACACTTCTACTGGAAAATGAAAGAGATCACTATCCTCACTGTCATGATGAGATATAAAAAGTAAAAGTGTAATTTATAAAGTCTTATGTAAAATCCAAATGAAAGCCATGGACATAATGTAACAGCATCATGATCGTGTATTTCTGATCATGTCTAAGATTTGATCTCTCAAGCAAGGGTCTGCTTACCAAAAACAAACAAGTATCTACAAACACAAAAACTAACCAAGCAAATTCAAGTCAAAATATTTGAAATTCAGTTCTACTCACTGATTTGGAAGTATCTATAGTCCTGTGCACTCACAGGAGTAACCAGATCAGGCAGGACATTCCTCCCTCTCTGAGCACATCTATGGATCATCCAGGACTGACTACTCAACACTAGCCTCTTGGATACATGCTAAGGCCTTTCTGAGCTCTATATTAGGCTTAAATTTCCCTTTTAAGATCACAGAAATGTATTATTCTATCAAATACTTTTCTGGATCTCCACTAATCTTACTTTTATAGAGAAAGATTGTCTAAATTTCAAAGCTGAATTCTCCTAAGATGTACATCTAGAATAGTGCCTACCATACAAACTATTCAAGTATTTGAAGAGATTAATATCAATGGTGAATATACAACTGGAATGGCTATCTGTAGGGATTAATGAAGCAACGTGACAAAAAAGAAGACAATCTATGTTGCTGGTGTATAATTAGACCACAGTTTCACCTGACTGGCCTGCACACGGAACAGCCTTGCAGTAAGACTGACTCCACAGGGCCTGGCAGGAACAGGGAGGGTCATGGATAGAGCACCAGCACAACATGCCACACAAGAGGTAAACAACAACAGAGAAATAAATTTGGGATTTGTTAACAGACTGGTTTTCTAGGTTATCAACTTAGCAGAGATATTCCTAGAAATGTTGAATATCAGTGTTTGGGCTAAGTATACCATCACTGCACTGTACGCAGGCTTCAGGAAGATGGTAGGTTTTACATCTTCATGAAAGATAGAAAAATACTATAATTGTTATTCTTACTTTGCCTAAGTAAGCAAACAGCGGGCAAAATGACCAAAGACTAAGACAATTAGTCCTTTAGATAACTAGTCACATCACCAAGGCTCTAGATAATTAGTCACATCATTAACTATCCACTGGACACTGATCATTCTTCTCTGCCTATACTATAAATCATGTGATAACAGTAACGCATGAAAATATCACTAGCTCTAGAGAACAGATACTATAACACAATGACAGGAAGAACAGGGTGAACAGGAAAGCTGCAGCAGAGCTAGGGCTAAAAGGGGGACAACAACCTCAACTGAATGTGTCTGAGAAACAACGTAACAAGGGAAGAGTGGGAAACATGTAGATGGTCTTGAAGGGCTGAGCTAAGTAGTCTGAGCATCATCTGATGGGTACTAAAGTTTTACTCTAAGTCTCTAAGCAAATAATTACCCATTTATTTATTTATTTTTATTTATTATTTTTTTGGCGGAACCGGGGATTGAACTCAGACTCTTGAGCTTGCCAGGGAAGCACTCATTCCACTGAGCCATCTCTTCTGGCCCAATTGCCCATTTAAATTAAAGTAGTAGTGATCAAAGAAATAAGCAGGGGAAAAATACTATCTCCTTTTTTTCCTAGGGGGAAAAAACTCTACAAAGTCAGAATCACAGAATTGAAGTCAGATACTCAAGCATAATGACTCTACCTTTTGTTAGGTTGGTAACCTTGGGCAAGTTATTGACCTCTCTGCCACAAGACAAAATATATCATTTGACTGTTTTGAGGAAAAAACAAAAACCAAAGCTTGGACCAGTATCTCCTACAAGTGCTCCTGAAAGTCAGCTAACTTTCTTCTTAATTTGCTCTAAAATAGAATGAAAAGTTGGAGAATACAAGGAGTTGGCTGGGAAAGTGAAAGGAAGAGGCCTGTTGATAACCACCTGCTGGAGGAGATGCTGGGGTTGAAACCTAAAGAATAGAGGGTACTGATGAAATCAGTAAAACAAAATTTGAAGGTTCTGGTAGATTCTACCTATTATCTAAAGAGATACAAAGAATAGTATTCATCAACCAAATAGAAGAGTATTTTTTTTCAGCTTGCTCTCATGCCTCAGTTGCTGGGGGAGTATGTATGGTTAATAAATCAGCCAGATGCCACGACATCCTCAGGCTCATCTCAAAAGATGCCTTTCAGGCTGACATAAAGACAGACCACCATGCTTAGAAGTTACTCAGAGGCCAACTCAGATCTCACCCATTCAACAGAATGGTCTCAGCTGCCCCATGGCTGCTTCTGCCCTCCTACAGGATACAATGGTTTCTCTTGCCAAGTTTCTGCTCCCACCATGGACCAATCAAGCACAAATGCTGAGGGCTTAAGGGCACCCCTAAGTTGCTTCTGGAAACCTGAGGCTACTCCCTAAATCTTGGATTCAGCTTGAAGGATAATTTCACTTTTCTGGAAAACATGGCAACCTGATATGGCCAGTCAGCGAACAAGAGCACTGACAAACTCTTCTCCATTGTATTCGTAGGGGAATAGTGATCCCTCAGCTGACACTACAACATGCATTGTTACTATTTCTACCAGGCATGTACACACAAGCACGAACATTTCTGGAGAAAGGGCTGGTGTCATGTTTGCTCACACACACAAAAAAAGTATGCTGCATTTCTATGTTGGACACTAAAAAAAAAATCCAAGATCAAGGAGGCAAAAGTACAAAATTAACTTAAAGGAAAAAACCCTCAAAACTAAAACAGGAACTGAGTCCTTTGTATATTGACATTAAGTTAACAGGAAGATGTTTTAGAAATGAAACATGTATGTTCACATTTATATCTCAGAACAGATGTTATGCATATGCGTGCATGTACAAATAGTATAGCATATGTTCTTTAAGACACCCAGGTGGGGCCCATGAAAGATACTTTCTCCTTTCTTTTTATTTATCTCCCACATTTTTAGAGGTGTAAAAAGTGCATATATATTTTGAAAACATGCCAAAAATATATAGACCACACTCATCACAACAGCAGATAGTTAAAATAATGCTTGTGGACTATTTTAACTATATTTAAAAAACACCAAGATCCTAACATTTTATGTAATCAGAAAAGACAATAACCATTATAAAATGCTTCACACTACTTGAGCTTCAAAAAACAATGAATATGTAAGTATACTCTATTCTGCAAAGATTAATTATAATGCTAATCTCAAAAGTAAAACTTTCACTCTATGATTAAAATGACTTTAAAACTTAAAATATATAGTGAGGGCAATATTATACAAATAATTTATTTTTATAAACTACTCTAGAATTCAGCAAACACATTAAAAATGGACAAACAACATTCCCACATGTTGCAGCTTGCTCTCTCTATAAAGTCATTACTTTGCCCCTTACCTGATACGGAGACAGCATGTGTTCGGACACCTTGCTTCTCACTGTTGGCCAACCTGGAACAGAGGGGCAAAAGGTGAGTGCTGCACTATCCAGACCAAACCACAAGGCCCCTCAAATATGGAGTTATCATGGATTAGGAGGACAATGCCATTTTCCAGTGAGATTAAATTTTAGGTGAATTTCTTAAAAATTGGATTCTATTACCACTTAACATGGGCAGAATGCTTTGATGTTTCAAAGAATGAAATTAAAACTGGTAACTGATTGGGGTGTGGCTGAGTGGTAGTATTTGCCTCTCATGTACAAAGCCCTAGGTGTGACCCCCCCAGCAGCACAAGGAACAATGAACCACTGTGGAAGTTACTCATGAGAATGAATAAAACCACACATACCATATAAAGTGGTATGCATAAATTATACAAGAACTTACATTTAAATGATAGACTGAGAGAGAATGCTCAAAATTATGAGAAATGGGCCATACACTGGGAACTGAGTTTGTTCCCCTAAATCAACTTGAGATGGTAGCATGACTGGTTCTTAAATCTGTAGCATGTAAAAATAAAAAAATCAAGAAGTATATTAACACATACCATTTGCACATGGAAAAACGTAATCTTAATGTATTTGGTAATTCATGACATGATTCAAATACATTAGTGCTCTACATATTCAGCCCCATTAAAGTAATTTTGGCCAAAAATTTTGGTGACACTTTAAAAATGTAAGCATTGTTTAAAAATTTTGGAAACTACAAGGCACAGAGAAAAAACAAACCCTACTTCATTAGATGTCATTTATCTTGGTCTTTTGATTGAAAATAACAACAAAAACAAACCTAGATCTCTAAGCATTTACTACAGAAGTACTAAGTGGACACTTTTTCCAGTATGCAGAATTTATACTAGAAAATGCTGAAATTTAAAATCTCTTTGGATAACTAAGAATACTCAACATGAAACTGTCTTTCAACTATATTCACTGGGAAGTAACTTGATTTCCATTTGTAAATAATTTATATTGTTTGCTTTCTTATTCTGTTGTCAATAATTAGGTCTCCCTAATAATACCAATTCACACAAGCTATTACCTACAAACTTTCTCATCTTGCTTGTTTTCTATCACTTTTTGATCAACAGCAGTAACAGTGTGCTCCTGCCAGTGATTTGAGGGCATTCTGTTTATATAGTTTTTTTAGTCTGCTACCACATCTAACCTACTAGCTTATTTTTTACCTATATTTTTGACACCCCTGCTTTAATCTTCAAAAACCACCCTGAACTTTTAACTGAAGATCATCTAAGTATGCATCAGTTCCTGGGACACTCTTCAATGTCTAATAATAGGGCTGACTTGAATGTGCGAGCTCAAAACTGGGAAAAAGCTGCTGTATTCATTTTTTCCCTCATCCACAGGTAGAGTGCACTGACCAGATACAGCTGAGTTCTTGGCCAGTCATGCTTGTAACTCCACAAAACCCTTATGATCAGAGAAGTGTCTACACTTCTACTGTCCACTAAAGGTATAGACAATCACATAGGCCAGTTTCAGAAGTGTGCCAAGTACTATGCAGAAGATGTTATAAGAAAAGGCAACTAGGATGCCCCGGACTGGGAGCCAGGTTGCCAGGGGAAGTGACACAGGAAGAGACCTGAAAGATGAGCAAGGCTTAGGCAAAGAAAAGGAGTTAAGAGGCAGAGTGTGTCATACAGAGGCAGAACACTGACCATGGACTGCAGGGAAAGATCAGAGGTTTGGTCCAGCCACTGAAAAGTCCAATGGAGTTGAGGAAGAACATGGGAGGAGTGCCAAAAAATGAGGCTGAAGGAGTCAGCAAGGAATAATCAGGGAGGAACCTGTAAGCTAACAATGTTGGAACTTGCCCCAAGACTGACAGCAAGTCAGGCAAACTTTTATTAGAACAGTCTCTAGAGCTGCAGCATAAAGAAAGGACAGGATGATGGGCAGAACTAGACATGAAGATTCAATAGGAAGAGTGTAGACAAAAGTGTTTAAAGAGTGTAGACTGAGATACACAGTGGATCTCAGACTGGCCTGTTTACATAGGTTGTTTGGGATTTTAGGATGATTTCCATCATCAGCTAATTGATTAAGGTGACTCAGTGTACCAAAACTATTTGTATAAACAATATGATTTGTACCAAGCTCTCAGGAGTCTGGCTGTTATACGCCAGGTAGACAGTATACATATGACCTGCTCCCCTAAAAACGCTGAGTGCCATGTCCTGATAGGCAATATTTCACATGTGCCACTCAAACTCACAGCTGGGGCTTCAGGGTATACATTCCTAGGGGAGAACCTATGGAAGCTTGCTCCTTACATTCCCTGAACTTTGCCCTTTGTACTATGCCATGTATAATAAATCACAGCTGAAAATACAACTGCCTGCTGAATCGGTGCATTCATTCAGAAAACTACTGTGCTAGGGGTGGCCTTGAGGTTCCCGTCTACTGCAGTAGCCTAGATAGGTAATAGCAACCATTCAAATTGGTGGTGGTGGTGGTTAGTGGAAAATCACTAAAGTGGATAGACTTGATACTTTCATGTAGGAAGTGGTACTAGAGAACTGGCAATGGACTGGGCATGGAGGAGAGGGACAGAACAAAGATGAACTCGGGGTCTACCTCTTCCTCCTGGGCCTCTTGTGTTTCTATCCTTCTTGCACATAAACCCACCCCTAGGAGCATTACTATATGTATTTATCTATGCACCTGAAAGGCTAGGTTTTATATTTCACATTTGGGGGGCAGGGATATGGTTCAGCAGCATAAGCACCTGCCTGGCAAGCACAAGGTCCTGAGTTTGATCCCCAATACTGGAGGAAAAAAAAAAAGCCCCACAAAAAAACCCCTCACTTATATTACACATTTGGCTCTCAGTTTCTAGCATACTGGCTGAGAATACAAAAGTAATTATGAAAGTTCTTTAATTTTATAGACCAATAAACCTATTATGAAAGTGGTAAAATAAAGACATAGTACCACAGATTACATCTCTTTAATTTTCCTACTTGTAAAATAGCCGATAGTACCTATTTTCAGGTTCTTGTAAAAATATATGCTAATGATAGAAAAGTGAATGTTTAACACTGTTATAATCATGACTGTTTAGTTCCCTTATTAAACTTAAATAGAACAAACTTTTTGATTAAGCCTAAGTACCTAATGTAATTTTAATTGATTTATTTCTAAAGTAATTGTTTTCTAGATCTCTGATCATATATAAAGTTCACTTTTTCAAGAAAGTACATGATAAACCATAGAACATTCCTTAAGGTTTATCACAACACCAAATAACAATACGCACAGAATACCACTTACTTGGGAATTGATGGCAAAGCCCGTTCGCCTTCTGCAGAGGGGAGAAAAAAGGAAAGAGAGGTATGAAGTTCCTTTTACTTTTTGAAAAAATTATGCCTAGAAGTCAGAGCAGAAGGAATTGCTTCATCTGTTATTTTGGCAATAATCTTTAAACCAGGTCATTACAATTAATTACACTTAATCTTTGGTTCCCATAGTTTTATTTTCAATACTATAACATAAACCGTAACATACACATTGTTTACAAGCTATGGGCAAATTACAATAAAGAATTAAAAAGACAAAAGATTTTTTCCCAGTAGACTAAAAGGTGAAGGCAAAGACCTAAACATTCTGTATTTTGATAAAATCATTCACTAATCACAACATAAAAGCCTGTGTAGGAATCATGGAGAAACATAAAAGAAAAAAAAAACCCTACAGGTGCATAGATGTTGAAGGTTAATTAAGGCACTGGAGATGCCAGAACACCACAGAGGCCTCCTGGTGGTGACCAGAGGAGACCACAGCATAGTCAGCTAGAAAGGACGCCAGGCAGCTATTTAGGAAAAATGTTCAGAGTGGGCTTTCAGTGCTGAGCAGACAGCTTATTCCTTGGGCATAGTGACCAGCTTGTGGTGGATCAATCCCAGAAAAACTCAAGACTTGTCTCCCTGGTTTCAATCCCTTCAAGCCGAGCTCTATTTTTCTTAATGTAGTTGATCACCACTTGATACACTATGTATTATTTTGTTTGCTGTCCTTCTGCCTCTTCATATTTCCATGCATTTAGGATTTGACTGTTCTGTGTACTGCTAGATCCCCAATCCTGAGCCTGGAAAGTAGTGGATGTTCAACAATAACCTCATAAAGAGATGAGATGTTCTGCCTACTCTACATCATTCTCACTTCATTATTCCTGAATGCTGCACGCCATATACTTCCCTCAAAGCACAAGGCATGCCTGGAAAGATACTCTGCCTACTAGTCCTCTGAAGCTCAACTGGAACACCATTTTCCAACAGTGGTGTGCTCCGCTTGGTCCTCCTAGTTTCCATAGCAGACAATTCACCACACTGCACACATGTGCAGAGACTGCTTGCCCTGTCCAGAAGTATCCCTAATATCTCACAGAGTACCTGGCAGGAACTCAAGACATCAATCAGTTTTCCTGAAAAACTGTTTACTTGCTTATAAAACAGGTAACATTACCTAATTTGTAGAAACTGCTGTGAGGCCTAGAGAATACTGTGTACACACCACAGATACCCAATATGCTTCAGATATTCAGTTTGAAGTGTATCACCAGCCAGGTGTGGTGGCACACCATGTAATCTCAGCATTCAAGAAGCTAAAGCAGGAGGAGCATCATGAGTTTGAGGTCAGCCTGGGATACATAGTGAATTCAAGGCTGGGGTGCACTACATATTGAGACCTTATCTCTCTTCTTCCCCTCCAAAAGAACAAGTCAAACTATCATTTATAGCTATCTAACTTTCAAGCAAAATAACCAAGTCATACCATGAAGATCACATTTGTAAAAAATGGAAAAAGCGTGATTTTTATTCTATTTTTATGGCACTGAGATTGAAACAGGGCCTTCACAATGAGCTGTACCTCAGGCTTTTTTTAAATATTTGAGACATTATTATGCTAAGTTGCCTAGACTGGCTTTGCATTTGTGATTTTCCTAACTCAGCCTCCGAGAATTCTGCAATGATGTAAGTGTGTATTATTGTATCCAGCTTGGTGATGAGTTCATTATCTCACCAACACTACCACCACCCATCCCACATCCAATACTATCAATTAATAATATAGCCTTTCAAATGACACATTACTGTAATTTCTTTTGAACCCTGTTGAAATTTCTATTTCCTTTGAGAGAAAAATCAATCAGTTATTTTAATTGTAGATAACAGTGACTTCCTAAGTAGCTAGTTGGGCACAGACAGAAAGAAGGTGGTAAATAACATGATAACTTTTTTTTTTTTTTTTTTTGCGGTACTGGGGATTGAACTCAGGACCCTGCGCTTGCCAGGC
>NDGM011112769.1:0-21205 GCA_002564305.1 Octomys mimax
AAGCTGTTGGGAGAAGCCGGCGGACCTGGTGGGAGCTGCGGGCTCTCCTGGGCTGTTCTGCTGCGGGGACCTTGTCGTGCTGGCTTTCCTGACGACCTTGGCTGTTCTTGTCGGAGGAGGAGCTCAGGACCTCATTGTCACTGACAATACCTGCAGTTCACTTTGGGGAGCTCTGGTCCTCACCTTGAGCATCACTTCCTGGCTCTGCAGGGGAAGATGGCGTGTTGCTCAACCTCGTGGAGAAGCTTGTCATGCTGGCTTTTCTAATTGGAGCTCGGCTGTTCTCACAACTGGAGGAGCTCGGGTCCTCGTAGTTGTTGAGGAGGCTGTAGCTCTCTTTGGGGGAGCTCTAGGAGACATTGTTGGGGCTCTAGGTCTCCAGCTGGACTCACGCAGGATATTGGAACCCAGGCCCTCAGCTGGATTCTTTGGTCTTTAGTGTGTGGACAGATGTGCTACAGTCTTGGTATGTGATTATTTGGGAGATCATAAAATAACCTTATAAAGTATGTTCTGGATTGTGTTATTCACTTTGCAAAAACCCCAAACCATGACACAGTGACTCTGCTCTTGGCAACTTTGCAGGGTCACCATTAGTCACCCTTGTTATTTGTTCTATCCACTGCCCTATGTACTTTTTAGCTTCTATCACTTTGACAAAGTCCTTGAGCTAATCAGCCTACAAGGAGGACAGATTTATTTTGGGTCATGGTTTCAGGATCTTGGGGCCACGGTCACTTGGCCCAGTGGTTTGATCACCTGGCCTCTGTGGTGAGGCCACCCAAGGGTAGGATGGTGTGCCGGGAAGTGACAGCTGGGAGGAGGGGAAGGGAGGGGACCTGAGAGGCCCTCCAAGCCACACTCCCAGTGACCTCACCTCCTGCCATCATGCTCCGCCTCCCGAAAGTGCCACAAGCAGGAGACCAAGTGCTTGACACAAGGCCCCTGGGGATCCTGCCAGCTCCTGCTGTGCAAGAGCAATGATGAGGGACAGCAGAGCCATCAGCATGAGCTCAGTCTGTACACTGTGACGTAAGTGGCCCAGAAAGCAAAGGTAGCAAGCCATCGCTGCTGCTGCCCTGGTGCCCTCTCAGGCTCTCTCCTGGACCAGCATGGTGGAAGAGATAGTTCTGAGGCCAGCAGAAGCGATGCAGTGCTGCTGCCTTTCTGCTGGCAGTGGCAATCCCCTGCCTCAGAGAGAGAGAAAGGCCATACAGGCCTGCTGGCTCTGCGGAGTAGGGGAGGGAAGGGCCTCACTCATCTCTCTGCACTGAATCATGGGAGCTCCCCAGGACCCCAGGGCGGATTCCTGCTTGCATTCACCACGGCAAGCCAGGCACCCTGGCAAAGCCTGCCTGGTGGCTCCTGCCAACCATCTGGATCAGCTTGCCTTTCTAGACAGTTTGACCTGGCCTCCGCTCTCCTCTGCCAGACCAGCTCCTGCTTGGATCCAGTTCCCAGGCCACTTCTGGCTTCTGGTTCCGCCTCTGGGCTCTGGAGCTGGGGCTTCCATTGGGTGCACCCTTGCCCACGACCTCGGCTCCCTGCAAGGGTCCCATCCCGATGGGGCCTGCACACACCTTCCTCCAGGGGCCCAGGTGAAGTACATGATGTTCAGTTATGTTTACACTGCACATACTTGAGGGCTGCTTAGTATGAGACCTACCCTGTCTGAAAACCTAATCTAATGGGGCATCTTGGGGGTTTTCGCTGAACCTGCAGCCTCTTTCTGCCTTGGGGCTGCCTTGGGCACTGTACCAGCTCTGGACAGCTCCCGGACAACTGGGGCAGTTTGCCTCCAGCACGCCTGTATTCAGCCATGGCTTGCACCTTGGGAACTAACCAACATGTTTCCTTTACAAATGTGCAGGCCTCCAGGCGGCAGACTCTGAGGTGGCAGAGAGCAGCCTGCAATTCCCAGGTCCTTAAAGAGGCTTTGCCGACTATTGTCTTCCATGTGCTAAAGCGGGTTTTCCACCTCGAAGGCAGAGATTCTCCCCAAGACTTCGGATGCCTCTTCAGACCCGCGAAGGCTGCCGAGTCCAGCAGAGGAGGCAGTTTGGGCGTAAGGACAAGCGCTTGCTCAAAGGCACCCACTGGGACTGCGGATCACTCTCAGAGCTCAGCAAGGACAGCTGAACATCCAACTCAGCCTTGCAGGGGGGTTCGTGGGAGGCCGCACAGACGCTGTGGTAACCAGGGCACTGCTGCCCAGCAAAGCCAGCTGGTGACGGGCTCAGAAGCAAGGCGGGCAGTGCCTGCCTCCCCTGTCTTACACTTTTCAGCTCTTTATTAATACACAGTTGTAGCACACACTGATCCCACGCATAGTGGGAACCAGAACATGGACGTAGCAGGTCTTAACTCTTCTGCCTTCCCTCTCCCTCCCACTCTACCCCTCGGTCGCCCTGCAAAAAGTCACCGCTTAGTTTCTACTTACGCCAGCACATGAGATGCAGCCCCAAGGCCAGACCTGTAGCCACGGCAAGGTGCACAAGTCATGTGTAGGCGAGTGGCATCCATTCAGTTGGCAGCCACAGGGAGAGACTCACACAGGCCACCAAGGGCTTGCCCCTAGTGGTGCCGCTCCCAGCACAGAGGTGAAAAGCGACCTGGGGAAGGACATGCATACGCTAAGTGACAACGAGGAAACAGACCAGAACTGGTTCACCCCACAGGCTTGGAACAGTCATGTCTTTTTTTTATTATTATTATTTTTAATTATGTGTTTGGTGCAGGGTCTCACTACGCAGCTTGGACTCCTGGTGATCCTCCTGTTTTCAGCCTCCCCAGCACTGGGGTGACAGGTGCGCACCACCATGCCCAGTCTAGGTGGCCGGCTCAGCGCGTCTGGGGGGTGGGGCCTGCACGGCCTGCGGTGCTGGGGATTGAACCTGGGCCCTGCACTTGCCTAAGCAAGTGCCTCAGCACTTAGTCTGCTGAGTTATCTCGCCGGCCTGAACAGTCTTGTTTTAAAATCGTGCTTCTTGGGTTTTGTTTACAAACGAAAAGGGAACTGGCAAGGTCCAACCAATAAAGATACATGAAGTTTTATTCATTAATCAACATCTTAGTTTTCTCAGTAGCGTCTGGTCTGCTGAATGCCACGGGAGCAGCAGCGTTCTGCCGTGCTGCATGCACTGCGCCGCTGGGCCTGGGCTGCTGAGTGCTCTGAGGCTCACAGGGATCCCAGAGGACTCTGCAGCGGGGCTGCCCATGTGTGCGATGGCCACAGGCCGCCCTTCCCCTGGGGGGACGATGAGCGTGAGGCAAGAGGCATTCTTGATACTCGCATCGCAACCTCATCCTCCTCAGGGCTAGCAAGGCACAGAATGCAGGTGGAAGGCAGGCACCGGCACTCGGGGGGCTGCTATGGCACCGATGACACTCAAGATGCAGGAGTCATTGGGATTCCTCCTGCCGCCCAGCGAGCTTGCAGAGAAAAAGAGAAGCTGACGCTCTGGCATTCGTGTAAGAGCAGAGTGCACAGCCAGCTCTCGACGGGGCCTCACCTCGGTCCCGGGTGCCTGTGGGTGAGGTGCCGATTGGGTGCTGGTTATAGAGCTGCCCAGTGGATGCCAGTTAAAAGCTAGACCCAACTGGACTTGCCAAGATAGCGGTAATGTGAATGGGACACCGGGTACGAGATGGGGACTCCGAAACGGGAACCACGGCGCCCCGACCATCCATGTCAGTGTGAGCAGCTCCTCCGTTAGACAAGGTCCAGCCCACTTGGGCTCGCCTTCTCTGCCCCCCTTCCCCCGGACTCCACCTGCGCCCTTTCCAAGAACGCTTCTGTCGCACCTGGCTGTGGCAATTCCTCCTCCGCCAAGGGGCTCTGCATTGTGACCCTCTGTTGACATCACTGTCATCCTGTGGTTGTTGGTGGCTTTGTGATGCTAGAGATCAAACCCATGCCTCACATATACCAGGCCGAGGCTCCACCACCAGCCCCATCTCCAGCCGCAAGGGTTTCCCCACCACAGCGCCTTATCTGCTGCCAGGGTGTGCCTCTCCACCTGAGGGTGGGTGTCTAAGGGGCAGGTCTTCTGCTGCCCACCACACTGCTCCCACATGAGCACGTGCCCCGTGGACAGCTGAGGCTTGTTGAGGATTTGTCACATGGAAACACAAAAGAGAAGGGTTGAAGTGAATGGGAACAGAGAAAGCAGATGCCAATTTGAGGGATTGACTGGGTCAGCCACTACCTTTTAGGGAGGCCTGGACCTGCATCGGTATGAAAGGAATGAAGAAGTAGCCAATGCTGAAAGAGGGATGCTGGGAAATAGGAGGCCCGGATTAGTCAGGCATTTGTCCCTGTGACAGGAAAACTGAGAAACGCAGTCAAGGAGGAGAGAGGCTTTGAGAAGTCACTGCACGGTTGGCTGGCTCCTTATTCTGCCCTGTGGCGCAGCAGAAGTATCCTGGCAGAGGGGCGCAGTGGGGCAGAGCTTCTGGCATCACGGCAACCAGGAAGCAGATGGGGGAGGACCAGTGAGGGGGGTGCTGTCGTTGTAGGTCTGCACACCCCTGACCCGCCCTTCAGCCAGCCTCCACTTCTGCATCCATTACTTCTCAGCAGCGCCACCGAATTATGAGATTGGAAGGGGATTAATCCACCTTTGAAGTTAAAATCCTCATGAATGGGTCAGTGCCCCCAGCCTGCCAGCAGTGCAGATTTCAACACAGTATGTCTTTGGGGGGACATTTTGGATGCCGGTCATAACAAGGCCACCTAGGAAGCATGGTGGCAGGGGAGCAACGGCAACGTTGGACAGAAGGAAGAGAAGAAGAGGGGTTGGCTTCAACAGGAAAGAAGAGGCTGCCTTCTGTCCCTGTATGCGGGATCAGACGTTGGAAGCTGAAGCCAAAGGACACATAGCAGACATCCTTCCTGCCTCTGGGACACAGCTCCCGGCAGCCTCAATGTGAAGGGAGGCTCACCGGGCTCTCAGTCTCAGGGGATTCTGTCCGCAGCTGCTGGCTCAGAGGCACGAAGACCTCAGTGGGTGATGTGCAGAGCAAGGCCGCCCAGTTTATGGCATCCGGGAGGCAGAGCGGGGCAGTGCCAGAGGGGAAGGGGCAGGGCCAGAGCCCTCCGCGAGCTACCCAGGCACACCTAGCACTGTGCTTCTGCAGTCCTGGGGTGGACCCTGAGCCAGTCAAGCTGACACAATGGGTTACAGGACATTGGTCGTCTGGCCTGATACTCTCAGTCCCTTAGGATACCAGCTCAGTGCTAGAAGAAAAGAAACTGATGGCCAGACACCATCCTGGGGTGCCTCTTCACTGGCATATTTCGCCCAGCATTTTGTATGGCCCCTGGAAAGCCACTGGGGCAGAAATTCATCTCTGCGGTGGCAGGAACTGATAAGACCAGTGTCGTCCCAGCTCTAGAGCTCCTCTGTCAGCTCAGCCCTATAGTCCGTCCTCCTGCAGGGCCCTTCTCCATCCTCTACCAGTTGTTTCTTCTGTTCCTGGGGCTGCCCAGCTGGATGTCATCCTGACCTGGGCAGCAGCCACACGAGGTGACAGGAGTGACTCTCCCCTGTCCTGCTCTAGTGGTCACCACGTTCACGGTGCAGCTGCCATCGAAGGCAGCATCTCCCTCCGCCTGGCTAACTGCTGTCACATCACTGACAAAGCACATATCCACCCGGCTGATTCACCCGATGAACAGGCGTGGGGACAGTCTTGCTTTCTCTGGAGAACATGGGATCCCCACACTGTCCCCTCATGTGTCAATTTCCCAGGTCAGCCCCTCTGGCCCTCGGTCATAATCAACTTCACCCTGAATCTCTTTTGCCATGGATGCAACCCGTGTCTTCCCATTCCAATGAGACAACACACTTGCTGAGGGCTGGGGTTCCTCCTACTGACTGAGGGCCTGAAATCTGCAAATCTGAGTAAATAGCCCACGGGTGATTATTTTGCAGACAGGCTAAAAAACAAACAATCGAGTAAACAAAATCTCAGCGAACCCTTTCTGTGAAATTGCTGACAGGCAGCTGCAAAAATAACAGGATTGCTGTTTCTTTGCCTTCAGTAATTTGTTGCCGGCTTTAATTACACTGAATTGAACTAGAAGTCAATTCTAGCTGACAATAAATAACCCAATTGGAGGGCATTCTTAGCTCTTTAGCCCGATGCAGAAGGCTTCACTCAAGCGCTCATCCATGAAATAAAGCCTACCTGCAAGATGGACCCCGCAGACCTGCCAGCGAGCATGTGTCTGGGGCGGATGCACATGGCCAGATACCAGCTCCAGGGAGGTCTGGAAGTTTCCATGGCGACATCCCCAATGACACGGGGATCAGGGAAGGTCAATCTGAAGCACAACAAAGCAGCAGCCAAGGTCTCAGAACCAGGTCAAAAGAAGTCACTGCACAGGAAAACCACACGGCACAGCCCAGGGACAGCAGCGGCGAGTGAGCGCGAGTCCCCTGACCTTTCTCATTCTTCTCCGTGGGAATCTGTGCTTTTTGGGTACTCGTTTCTGCACAGCTTCTCAGCTCCGGCCAGCTTGCCAGGCAGCCCCTCAGCACGCAGGCACATGGCCCTGTGTAGAAGCAGCCCAGCGCCCGCCGGTGCGCGGCTTCCCAGGAGCTCCCTGGTGTCCTTAGCAGCTATGTTCACTGCTGGCTTTGCTGTAAGCTGGGGCCAGGTCGACTTGACAGAAGGGCTCATGCTCGGATCCTTTCTGCCTTGTGCAGGGGACAACCCGAAGCTCACGGAGGGGAAGCGCTTTGCACTCACGCCCGCTATTCTATTTGCTGTTTCCGTCTGGCAGGATGTGGAAACCTCTAAGAAGAGCTGGCACCGGGTGCAAGGTGACCGTGTCACAGAGGCCCAGCCTCAGAAGGGATTGGCACAGGTCTCAAGGGACTGCGCTAGCTCACACCATCCTGACACTAGGCACCGGGACGCCCTCACCAGAGCTGAGTGGAGTGAGAACCACCCTCTCACACGTCCAGAGCCATGAGCCAACCAGACTTCTCTCAGCACCGTGTTTCCGCCTCAGGGATTTTGTTAGAGCAACACACGCTAGACTGAGATACTTCTCCAGGTAGGGAAACTGAGCTCAGAGAGCTTAAGCAACGTGCCCGGAGCTGTGAGACAACACACGGCCAAGGAAGGGTGGGTCAGCCTCAGGGGTGTCTTGATCCCAAGGCGCTGTCTCCATAACAGGGTTATGTTTATTTTAAGATCCTGGGACAAAAAATTGGTGTGTGTGGTTTAAATGTGAACTCGTTAGCCAGTTTTTGAAACCAATCAATGGTCTTAATTGACTAATGGTCAGGGAAAAATGGTCAAGCCAGGTCTGGGTAGTTGTAATTCAAACATGTCTACATACTCCAGGCTGGTGTGAGCAGCAACCCCCACACTGTGGGAAGGCACATGGGTCTTCATGCCCCGGCGCCCCTAGTTCTCTTCTCTCACCTCCAGATCTCAAGGAGTCCTCGCATTCTGCTTCTGTCCTCCCCGCTGTCCCCAGGAGCCTACCCACTCCTCCTCGTCCTGCAAAACCCAGGCTAGGTGCCTTTTAAAGGCAGGCTTTCTGACCCGGGCTGCCACTGCCGCTCTGCCTACCATGCCCAGCCTGTGCCATGTGTGCTGGCATCCTGCAGCTGTGGGGATGAGCTGCCACAATTAAGTGGCTTAAAACAACTCAGATTTGTTGTTTTAGAGTCTGGAGGCCTAAGTGTCAGAAGGGTGTCAGTGGCTTGGATCTGGGTGGCAGGAGGGCTGTGCCCTTTAGGCAGGGGGCTGCAGGGAGACATACCCTTGCCGTTTCCAGCACACAGCCGGTTGCGGCCCCATGGCTCATGCTGTGCTCCTCACCCTCAAAGCCAGTAGTGGCCAGGGCCTCCCTCTGCGTGCAGTTGTGCTGACCTTTGCGTCCCCTCTGACTCAGCCCCGTCCCTCCCATCAGGACGAGGTGACCCCACTGAGTTCCTTGGGCCACCTGGGCAGCCCAGGACCCTCTCCCTTTCTCAAGGCCCTTAACCCATCACGTTTGCAAAGACCGCTCCTCTGGGTTAGGCCACACGGTCATCCAGAGCTTCAGGACATGGCCATCCTGAGGCATGATTCCGCTGGCCACCCCACATGAAGTGAACCTGGATCTCTAGCCCGGGACACTGCTGTCCCCGGATGTGAGCTCCTGGGAGGAGCAGTGCCCTGAGCATCTTCACAGCCTCCCTGCCCTGCCCTGCCCTACCCTGCCCTGCCCTGGGCCCGACTCAACCTGAGCTTCGGGTACACTGAGTCCCACCATCCCCTGCTTGTCCGAGCTGTGCTTCAGTCACCCCTGCTATAGCACTTACTGTTGCTCTGCTGGAGTTCTGGGTGCCCTCCCCGATACCAGAAAGATGGCCATTTCAACCAGGGACTCTTGAGACCAGAACCTGAGAGGCTAAGGGCAGAAGGACAGGCTGTGAGGCGGACAGTCTCGGGGACACCAACACCCGCTCCTCCTGGGGCTAAGCCAAATCCTCTGTGTGGGAATCAGGAGGACCACTGTGCTTTCTAGAAAATATGAAATGTGATTGAAATACAGGGTGAATATATAAATTTTTTAAAATTCACTGTAGCAAAAGACACATCACTATGAATTCCCCCCAGACCACTACCCCCTTTACACTTACTTATCCCGCCCTGCCCGCCACTTTCTGGAGTGGCTCTGGAAATCCTCTTCCACATAAGTCTTTCTGAGGTCTGACCAAAGCCACAATGGCTGCTGCTGTCCAGTGTCCTTCGCAGCAGAGCAGGCCTGTGAAAGCACGGCACTGTGTCCTCGCCCACCTCACCCACCAGACCTGGCACTGTGTGGCTGCTGGCTCTTCCTCAAAGACACAATGAGCACAATGGGGGCACACTATGGCTACCCCCAGGACACTGAGGCAGCTGCAGCAGAACACCTAAAGATACACAGAGAAGGACGTCCCGAACCGCTGCGGGAGGTCACAGGGTGAGGGATAAGTGCGTGTGGCACAGAGGCGAAGTCCTGAAGGGCGTTAATAGCAATGCAGCTTTCGCTGTAATAAAATTTTAAAGCCTTACCACTGATCATACTTAAGCAGGTCTCATATACCAATGCCTCGCTCCTTGAGTTCCACGTGAAAGACAGAGCCTTAGGAGACTATGGGGGGGGGGACCCCAGGAGAGATCCAGGTTCCCTAGAAAAAGCTGCTTTGCAGGAGGGCCCTCAACTTGTTGGCTAGCATCTACAGTCACTACTGGGGCTTAGATTTCTATTCATGTTGACCAAGGCTTCAATTTTGTCCCTTTGGCACCCTTCCCAGGGCTTCCACACGCACGGGAGGGTGTGGCTGCACCCACCTCGGGCAGCCTCTGTCTCCCTCCGCTCTGCTCCACTGGTCTGCCTCTGTAACTGGGCCAGCTGGCTTGAGCTCCAACAAGCTGAGCTTTGAGAATGCCACGCTCAGAGAAAACGGGACCACACAGGGCATTGGGACGAAAGTCCCTACACCCATACCTTGAAGGAGGGAGGCTTACTGTGGCTCTCAGTGGCTGAGAGTTCAGTCTGAGGTTGGCTGGCTCCAGGGCAGAGGGAAGCAGCTGACACAAAGGTCAACACAGGGAGAGAAAGGAGCGACTGGGATAAACACAGGCCTTCGAAGACCTGGCCCTGGCCCCACCCCTTCCAGCCAGGCCCCACCTCAGAGTGTGAGACATCTGGGGGGCATTTTAGCTATAAACCATCACTCCATTTCTAGCCTCTGAAAGGTTCGTGTGCGTCGAACTATGCAAAATGCACTTAGTCTGTCACTAAGAGCTGCCAAAGTCCTAACAGTTCCAGCACTACTGAAGAGTCCAAGGGAACGTTCCCCTGAGACACAAGGCAAACTCTTAGCCATACGCCTCTATAAAAATGAAAAAGAAAGTTTCCAAGGATAAGCATTTCCATTCTAAAAGGGAGAAACAGTGGATAGAAAGAAACTGGACTAGAGCAAAAGTGAAACCCAGGAGCTCTTGCACTACGATCTCCAGCTCCACGCCAGCAGCCAGGGCAGGTTATGACGAGACGTGTGCTTTATCGGGTGTGGGAAGCCTGGGTCCTGGAGTCTAGGTTACAGCCCACCTCGCCGCCCTCTCTGCGCCTGTGGTTTTCCTCAGCGAATGTTCCGTGTTCCGGGCATGCCCAGTTTTGTGGGGTCTCCACCACACTTTCAAGTTCATTCGAACAGTTTTATACACTCCCCTACCCAGGCTCTGGGCAGGGACTGTGACCCCGTCACACATTTTTGCCTAGCTTTCCAGTCTTGAAATCTGGCTGGAAGCCTCTGTGGCACCATGATTCTTTTACTCTGAATGCTCAGAAAAGCAGTGTTGTGTGGATGGTGCTAAGGCCAGTTGCCAGCTTAAGAAGTAGTTGGGGCCCCTTGTGCTACGGCTGCAGTTACCTCTGAAAGTCTAGACTGCTAAACTCAGGGACACATAATAGTAGAGGGGCACGGCATGGGAAAACCTGCTGGTGTCATGGTGACAGGGACGCAGAGAGAGGGAAGGGAGGATCAGGAACGGAGAGGGCCCCATCCATGTCATGCCTACAGTCACCCGCCTCTTCCAGCCAGACCCAAGCTCCTAACAGCAAGTCAGCTACGCCACCCCAATTAAACCACCTTCCAAAACGCCCATCTATGGCTTTGTGAAGCTCTCAGCAGCCGTCTAGATACAAATCATAGTGTCCAGCTTTGCAGGTGCTTTCTTTCTGGTAAACACTTTTCAAGCCATTCACTCTGCCATTCGCTCCTGACCCTCAGTGCACAATTGGCGAGGTGGTAGCCCGTGGTACCCACGCTGTAGCCTGAATGTTGCGCTGCCTTGAAGTCCCCTCTGCCACATCAGTTAGCCTGCCTCTTTTAATCTTTGTCTCCCACAGTTTTAGGACATGGGCGAGATGCGCGCCCATTTTCTGCCCAAGAATAACACACACACCTGTAGCCCAGCTGCAGTGGGCTCCGGGTTTCCAAGTGAACACTGAGCCCGGCCTTGAGCACCCGTCAGCCTTCTGGTGCCCTGAGCTCTGGCCACTGCGCCACAGTGAGCGCCGCTCGGTGTTCTAGGGACTTTTTGTAATCCTTCAGAACTTGGCAACGGCCTCCTGCAAGCAAGTTTCACAGGATTCTGAGCCACACGTTCAGGCACAGAGACAGCAACCGTTCTACCTTGGTACCAGTTCTCTATGCTACTTTCTCCCCATCACTGGGACAAAGTGCCCCGCATAAAGGAGGAGGGGCCTGCTGTGACTCACAGGTGCAGTGGATCGGGACTGTCGCTGGCGGGCTCCAGGCAGAACAGTACGGCCGGCCGAGCGAAGCTGCTCACCTCATCCGGCCAGGAGGCAGAGAGAAGGGATGAGCCAGGGAGGAGAACACACCTCAGGCCCCCGAGTCAGGCCCCAGGGACCCTCCCCTTCCACCCAGACCCCACCTCAGAATCTGAGACTTCTGGGGAGACATTTAGGCCTGAACAACAACATAGACTTTAGACACATTATCAGAAATGCCTAAGGAAAGGGAAACCGAATGCGGCCAGCAAGCACAGGACATGGACGCTCTGCTTTAAAGATGAGCTATAGACAGCTGATGACAGGCCTCTTCCAGGCAGACCCACGGGCAAAACAGCAGTCTGCCTGCCTGCCTGTCCGTCCACGGATCTGTCCCCTGCCCTCCCTCCTGGGGTTTGTACCTCCCTAATAGAGGAGCACAAGATTCTTGCTAGGCAGGTGAGAAAAACAAAGCCCAGTCTGCAGCTAGGCCTCTCCCGGGCCCTCCCACCACACCCCAAGGCAGGCCACCCCCACCCCCTCATCCTCAGATCATGCAGACAGCCCCTGCAGACCTTGGTCTGCAGATGCCCTGAGCTGCCTGAGTGGCTGAAGGTGAGACAGGAGCAGCCAGTCTCAGAGCCTGAGTCCCACAGGGACGCACAGGTGTCTGACATTCCGGCAGATCAGCACCACACACAGCCGGCCGGCAGCTCTGAGGTCCAGCCCCTTGGCTTCCGTCTGCTTGAAACCACAGTCAGCATGCACTTCCTACCAGGGTCAGAGAAGCCCTCTGCCGCAGTTACGCAACTCAGTCCCTGCCCTACAGAAGCACTCAAAGGCAATACATAGGTGGGTGGGTGTGGCTGGGTTCCCAAAAGATTTACACAGACAAGTGGTCATAGGGTCTGGCTCAGAGGTGGCAGTTCACTGACCCCTATTCCAATCTGTAAACTGAGGATCCTGGAGGTGCCCATTGTGCAGCGGTGTGGAAAATGGTGAGAATGCCTTGGGGCTTCTTGCAGGTGCTGCAGAAGGTAACTGCAATCAGTGCTTGCGACTAGCATCGAGTGTCCCACACCGGTTGGTGGTCAGGACTGCGTTCCACAGTGACCAAGCCACAGAACTCGGTCCCCTCCTTCAGCCTCCCAGGGCTCCTGCAGGGAGACAGTGAGATGACAAGCCTGAGTCAGTGCGGATGGCTCGCCACAGTCAGACACATTGGCCCTCAAATAAGCAGCGGCGACTAACACGCTGTACCTGAGTAACTGTGCTGCAGACGCGGACAGGCGATCCCACTTACTGTACCCCCACATATCTCTGGGCTGTGTCTTCCTGTTCGCATCTCTCATCCCTGCTAGCAGAACCCCACTTCCTGTCCCCGTCTCTGACCACCACCTCTCCTCTTTTCTCTCCTTGGGGCCGCCTGGGTGACGTTTCTCAGTTTAAGCGCTTTGTTGTCCCTCCTGTTGGCTCCTAGGTTCTCAGCAGCTCCTGTAAGTTCCCGCAGGCTTCCTACACACCTCGCCCCTCTCCTGGAGGCCTGGTGGGCTGGCAGGACGCGTGCCAGGCACTGGCTGGTTATCTCCGCAGGCACTTGGGTGAAGACGAAGCGGAGGGTGCACTGATTTTATATGCTCCGTTTCCTGAATTTGCGAGTGACGCTATATTTGTCTTCTCCCGGGCACGTACCAATCACCACCAAGATGAATGTCTCGAAACGACGAACATGTTTTGCTCGCAGTGACCGTGCACAGGGAATCCCAGGGCAGCTTTGCGGGGAGGCACTGGTTCAGGGCTGTGGGCGCGATGCGGGCTGGGGCTGGGAGGGGGCTGGTGTCCATGCTCGGCCCCTGGTGGGCAGCCTCGGCCTTGTAGGCCGCTTGCTGGGGGCTCAACTCTGGCACTGGGTGTCCCACAGGACTACTTGAGTCCCCTCGTGCCACGGCCGCTGGCTTTCTCCAGAGGAAGAGCAAGGTGCAAACTTCGATGGCCTCGCCTCAGAGGTCACGCGTGTCGCTTCTGTCTCACTGTGTTGTGTGCAAGGGTCGCTAAGCTCAACTGAGCTTCGCTTCTGAAGGAAGGGCTATCCAGGAACCCAGGGGCGTGTGTTAGGCCCACACTCACTGACGCACGCATTTTGCAGTCTGCATGCCTGTGTGTGAAAGCACATGGCTGAGGACCCCCGGGCCTGCGCAAGCATTCACTGTCCCGTCTTGGTCTATTCGGGGTCTCAGGCAAAGCTAGTGTCTTCCCTGGGCTTCAGATTTTATCTCTAACAGAAAAACAGCTATGCCCCTTTCCGCAGAACGCTGGAGACCGGATGAGGACAAGAGTGGGGCCAGCGCCTGAGGGGACACATCCCGAAGGTCACTGCGCAGTGTAGTGGCGCCCTGCCTGCCTGGTCTCCCTCCACTGCTCTGACCCTCGGCCCCCAGCCACAGGAAGGGATCTGCCGCCCTGCCAGTCCTGTGTACTTCACACCCCAGTTCTTCGCAGGTGGTATTTCTTCTGCTACAAGGCCCTGTCCACTTTTATAGTTATTCCTTATCCTATAATTATAATTCTTATTCCCCAGAGACTTCTCAAAAGACGTCAATACAATGATAGCTTATATGTTAGAGTCTACTACAGAAAATCAACACAAAGAAGAGACGGCTCCCTGCTTCCCTTTCCCTGCTGCAGCGACACTGTCCAGGTGGTACTGGCCTGGATGCTGCTTATTTCCTGTGTCGCCAAGGCTGTGGTGGGGTGAGAGTGTACCGTAGCCCCCCCCCCCCAGGAGATACCTAGCTCCAGAGTGAACCTGAGCGAGGAAAAGGTGCAGATTCTCATCAACCAAGGTCTGGAGAAATCCCTGCAGGGCTGTATGACAACAAAGACTAGAAGGCCACGAAGCTTGCAAGACACCCAGCAGGGCAATCAACATGAGACCGCAGAGCACTGCTCACCCCGCATGACAACCGTAGAACTTCAAGAAGACACGGAGAGCGTCCAGCCGGGCCCGCGCTCCAGCTTGGGAGCCGAAGGGTCAGGTGTGACAGGCTCATCCGCAGGGCTCCCTCGGCTTCAAAGCTGACTGCTGCTACATTTCCAAGCCACTCACCATCCCGGGATGCAAGTGCTTTTGCCTAGAGGCCCTCTGCCACACACACTAGGTAATGTCTGTCCTCAGTGTCCCCGGTCATGAGCTGCATCGATGAAAATCCTCCACTGTTGCTCTGTAGATCCACCCTTCAAGAGAGCTGCTTCTGGGCCTGTGGTCTTCATGGAGGGACAAGGACCCTGCAAACAACTGCTTGCACAGTCAGCTGGGACGAAATACCTGTCACCCGCAGCCTACCGGAGGAGAGGTTCACGTTGGCTCGTGTTCTAGAGTTTCCATCCAAGGTTAGCCGGTCCCAAGGCGGAATGGCAGGGCAGCTGTGGGCAGGGGCAGCTGCTCACCATGGCAGCAGGCAGCAGAGCAGGGAAGGCTGCCAAGACTCCCCTGCGGGCCACAGCACAGCTCCTTTGCCCAGGCCCCCACTGCTGACCTGCGCTCAGCCATGAGCTCGCCCACAGAGTAGGCTGCTGGCGAGTGGAGTCCCATCTTCTGGTCACCTCGCAAACACTTGAGACACTTGGGTGACACTGTAGCTGGAACTCCTGCATACATCAGGCCCAAGGAAAGAAATATTTCAAAGAGCACAGCAGCCACACCCAGGCCCTGCCCCAAAGGCTGAGGCTTCTGTGGGGAGTGGAGGACCGGTGTCTCCCAAGCTACCAGGATGCCACCGCTATTCTGTCTTGCAATGAACAGTCACCCTAGAGAACCAGCAGTCTTCCCTGTGGTCCTCCCAGTAGAACCCTAACCCATGGCTTAGGTCTTCTGGGAGCTGGGTCAGAAGCTGGGGTGAGGATCAGGGTTGATGGCTGCCTGCCGCTCTGCCTCAGGTTACACCAAGCAGTGGGGATGGGGGGCCGGGCGTCTTCCAAAGCTCTACAAAGAGCTGCACATGGGTGCAGAGCTCCATCTGAACCTCAAGCCAAGAAAGTGGCAGGATCATCTCCATGTGCCAGGAATTCTTGGTCTGTCAGGTGCCGCTGGAAGTCCCACAAGCCTCCAGTCTCTTCCTGTGCACTGTAACTCAGCTTCAGTGCACAGGGGGCACTGTTGTTTGGACAATGGTAGTTAGCAACAAGATTTGAATGTTGACTCTGTATGATGGTGAGATGTAACTACACTGACACAGGTGAGAACAAGCTCTGGAATCAATTAGCAATGCCTGCTCCTGAGCAGGGGAGGAGGTGCATTTGTTCTCTGAGCTACCCTGGTCTGAATCCTTGAGGCTAATGTCTAGTCCATGCTTGTGCATGAAGTAGATTCTTTTCTCCTGGCATCTTAGGGAAAGAGAGAGGCAACATGGTGCCTCAGAGTTTCCAGAACTCCCTTATGGTCTTCAGACTCATGCTTAGGAAACCTTGTGGCTGGCATTGCACCATCTGCAGGACTCTGAGAAACTGTGCATATGGATGGGTCAGTGGTCCAGAGGTTGGTGACTACAGCCGAAAGGGCAGGTCCAGGAGAAGTAGCGGGAGGCTTGACCACAAGACTGAGATTTCAGAGTCTGTAAAGGAAGCCAGTGCAGTCTGGGTGAGGCAAAGGGCATGAAGCCAGCCAGGAGCCTGCAGGCAGGGCACCTGCTCTGCATCCGCGGGCCCCACACCTGTGGATCCAACCTAGCTTGGAATGAAGGCATTCGATGGGGCGGGACCGCACCTGTACTGAGTATGTACAGGCTCTGTTCCTGGCATCAGTCCCCGAGTAGTTTAGTCTTTGCATGGTGTTTACACTGCCGAATGGCAGTGTGAGGGGGCTATGCGTAGCTCAGATGCACACGTTGTACTGTTTTACCAAGGAAAATGGAAAATTCTCCCAGCTGCACATCCTTAGGGATCTTGGAACCAATCTCCCAGGACACAAAGAGACAACTTTATATAATCTGAGAATCTATTTAAGGTAAGTGTGAGTCCCGTGGGCTAATCTGGGAGGTTCTGGTGATGTTTCCACTGGCGTGTCATTGAGTCTGGGGGTCCCACAGGGCCTCTGGTGACTGAGCGCTCTCACTGTCCTCACAGCCCCAGTCTCAGGACCAGCAGAGGTGGACAGTGGCCACGGCAGAGGGGAAGAGCCTTGGATCTACCCATCCACGTGCACAGCCCCGCCACGCGAGCAGCCTCTGTAGCTCTGCAAGCACCATCTGCAGGATGTCACGGAGAGGACCGTGAGCACAGTCCAGGGTGTCTCCCTGGGAGGTCTCCCAGTCAACACTCTGTACTCACTCAACCATAAGGTCACCAACAATTGTCCACGGGGCACTGTGGGTTGGCAGGGCCTCTGCCCAGAAATGCGAAACGCCCCATTTCAGATCCACAAAGGGCTTCCTGCAGTCATGCATTCTTTGCCCCATTATTAAAGCCAGAACAAGATTTTCAAGTTCTTGCTGAGACAAAGCCACTGACGTGATCATGGCATCTGCCCAGCATCACCACAGTCACAGAGCTGGTGGTGGAGGGAGAGGGGGAACGCAAGCAGGAAGCCAGGGTACATGGACAGCGCCATGCTGCTGTGCATACGGGGTACAGAGGAGTGATTAAAATTCTCCCCTCAGCAGAAGGCAATGCTGTGGACGTTTCCTCTTGGTGTTGGGCAGCGCTGAGTGAGGTCTCCCCACCCCAGGCCTGCTTCCCTGGCCTGCTGCCCGCTCCCAGCATTCCTGCTCACTCAGCACTGGATCTGCACACATGGGACTCTGGTGGCTGGCCTTGGCCACATGGAAGTGAAGGAGACACATCATGAGCAGCCAGGCTGTGTCCCCTAGTGCTTTGGGGCTGTGGGCTCCTGGAGCCAGGCCCAGGGTCCTAGGTCTAGGTGCAGGGTCTTCCCGATGTCATGGCTACCTCCTCCTGCACCCTGGGCCTTACGCACAGAGTTCTCATCTAGAACTGGTAGATTTCCACAGCTTGAAGAGGATGAAGTGGAAGTTATACAAAATACATTGGGGGGGGGGTCAAGGTATTTTGTCTCTGAACTTGCTCTTGAAGATAATTTGCTGGTGGCCAAGAGATTCTTGTGCTCCCCAAAGAGGTTCTAGCATGAATTGCATGTCATTTCTATAAGCAATAAAGTTGAAGGGCCCTGCTTTCCCAGGCAAGAGAAGCTTGTGCTGTCATGGCCACAGAGCAAAAGGAGAACAGGCCCTGGTCCTGCTGCTGGGACAGCAGTGGGCGAAAAAAGGCTCTGTACGAGAAATAGCCCCAGTGTGGATGTGGGGCTGCATGGAACACTCTTGCTCTTCTGTCGAGCCCTGAGGTTTGGCCCTGCTCTTCTGACCTCTGTACTAGAATCTGGCAGAGTCCAAAACCTAACCGTGGCCAAGCTGGAGCCATGTTATTAGCTGTGTCTGGTCCAGCCACATTCATCAAAAGAGGAGATGACAGGCAATGGCGTGGGTAATTCTGTTGGCCAATGTGGTCTGCCCAAGGGATGTCCAGATGGCTGGCAGCATGTCATTCCTCTGCATGCCTGGGAAGTGTTCCTGGGAAATCTAGCATCTGAATCAATAGATTGAGGAAAGAAGTGGCACCATCTCCAGTGTGGCTGGGCACTGCCAGGCCACAGAGGGCCTGAAAAGCACAGCCACAGGAGGAAGGAATTATCAGATCTTGAGTTGGGATGGTCAACTTCTCCACTCTTGGACCTCAGGACTTCTGCTCTTGGCCTTTGGGCTTCTCCACAACTGATGCCTTGGGTGTCGGGCCCAACTTCCACCACTGCCTTCCCTGGGTCTCCATTTGGAAGATCAACGACTTCTCGTCTTCCAGCCTGTTGGGCCACTTCCCCCGCTGGACCTCTTCTTCTTCTTAGCTATCTCTCTCTCCCAGTGCCTCTGTGTCCCTGGGGATCCGTGACAGACTCAGGAAATGGGTGTCCTTCCCTGCATTAACCTTGCTCTCCACTTTGTGCTGTCTTCTCACTTTCTTTCAGGTGACAACTATTGGCCACCAGGTCCCAAAGGCAAGTTAAGGGGAAGTAAAGATGATGTTTGAGTCCTACAACTAGTAAAGATGTCACAGCCCAATTCCTGGCCAGTCAGGAGCTCCCACAGGGGACCTGGCCCTGTGTTCTACATCCCTTTCATGGCTGCCAGACCCAACTTGATGTCCTCTATGGCTTTGTTCACAGCTCATGCTGAGACACAGACCTAGGGTCATCTCCTGGGCATCCTAGGCCTCCACAGTATCTGTGACAGCTGGTGCTTTGCTGGGGTCAGGTCTGCTGTGTCTATAATGTGGATAACATCAGTAGCTACAGCCAAGACCATGAGCATTTCCCATGTATTTACTGCATCTAAGATGTGCTATGGCCTCACACGCCTGAGCTCCCATCTTCCCAGAAGCCTTTGAGGCAGATGTTTGACTTATTTCCGCTTCACAGGCAATGAACTTAAAAGTGAACATTTGTTAATCACCTCCTCTACACTAACTCCTCTGCCAAGCACAGTGAGGATGTTATTCCACTCACTCTTCGTGTTAGTCCCAGTGTGTGCCCATTTCACACACAGGAATGCTGGAAGTTTAGCAGAAAGTACATAACTTGCCCAAGGACACAGAGCTTACGAACATTAGAGCTACAGACTCTGTCTCAGGCAGTGGGGCTTCAGTCAGAGAGCTCCCATGGCCCCCCAGGGCTCAGGACAAATTCTGTCTGTCAAGGACACCTAACGGCCCAGCCTCATGAGCTCTCCGAGGTGACCCTGGTGCTATTGCAGAAGATTCCAGCTGTGCAGAAGGTTAGGCTGGGGCACTGCGGCATGTCCCTACATGGCGAGTGCTGGTTGTGGAGCTCAGGACGGCGCCAGGCGGCTGCCTGGGCATCAGCGCAGCGAAGCTCTGAAAGCGAGTGCATTCAGAGTGGCGGCTGAGCTCCAGCCCTGGAAGCCATGGGGGTGGTGTGGTGCCCTAATGGCACAAGAGAGCTGGTCCGTAATCACAACCACATGTCCTGAAGGAGGGGCAAAGACTTTCTCCTTCTTACTCAAGGACCCTGGAAACTGCTTCAGGAAATTAGCTTCAACCCCTGATTAAACTAAGCCAAATGTGTCAGAGAGAAGGACAGTGAACTGGATCTTGGCGGGTCACGTGGCCCGCGACATTCCTGGCCATTAACCATATTAGATGGACAGAGATACTATGTAAGTAGATAGAGGACAATTCAGAGTTCTTGGGTGAAACTAAACCTTCTAAAGATCAGTTCTTTCATTTTTCATAGAGCTCTCCAGGCAGATTTGGAATTCAGTCTCACACCGACTAAGTTTTTAGAAGGAACACTCACACAGCGAAGAATGGGCATCATTTGCGGCATTTGGTCCTAATTTGGAGCGCAGCAGAACAGGCCGACACTCATCTCCCGCCTATTGGAAGCACCACACTGAGGCTACTTTCCAGCATCATTTTCAACACTTACTCAGAAGAGCTGTGTTTTGTGTCTTTTAAAATTCCCTTTCTCCTAAATCCTTGACATTGAAATACATAACAGCAACCACACTGACTTCAGACCCTGTCACGGGACCACCGCACACATTTCCGATTTCCCAGGCATTTCTTTGTCCATTGGCTTCAGATAATGGCTGCTCACAGTGGAACCATTTCTCCTCTGCTTTCTTACCCCATTACCCGATTAGTGTGGGGTGACACCCCTTGAACCACATTTTATGACCAGAGTGAAGGAAACAGTGGTCCTTTATTGAGGCTGCCCGTCCCCCCCCCCGGCCCCCTCAACTGTGGCCTCTGAGTGGAGAGATGCCCTGGAATCTCTTTCTTAGGGCTGAAGGCTCACTACTGCAGGCACAAAGGAGATCCGGAGACCTCAAGGCCCACACTGCAAGCCAAGTGTTTAAGGAGGACATCAGATCATGGATTCTTCGGCAGCGGAGAACCAGCACCTGGAGTGGGAGAATCAGCTTTTAAACCTCAGTCTGGAAAGCAGAGTCATTTTTATGCTTTGAAGGCTCCAAGGAAACCTGAGCAGGCATCCCAGCCTGCGGGCTTTCCTGGGGACCAAATTAAGCTTGGAGGCAAGGCCCCCATCAGATGGTTGGGCAGGCCTGTGCCCAGGGAATTGCATTTATTTCCTGGTTTTTCTTAGACAGCTGAGATGATTTACGAAGCGCCTGCTGATCTTCCCAAGCCCGACCTGCTGGAATGGCACCGCGTGACGCTCAGGCCTGCGCTTCCGGCTCTGCGGCCCCTTGCCTGAGTGCTGCTCTCTCCTCGCCTACAGAGGAAAGGTCTTTCTGTCCTGTGGAGACAGCTGTTCTGAAGTCTGAGGGTCCCTTTCCCTGTCACTTGCAATTGTCTCTGCATATTAATTGTCATGAGTCATGCACCTTCCTCTGTGACCTCTAACTGTCTTTGCTTATTAAACCTCTTTGCTCAATCCTCAGAATAAAGAATGAGATTGCATATGAGAGAATCCTATGCAGATTCATCCACCACGGCCAAGCTACCTAATCAGCCACAGCAAAAGAAAACAGGCCCTGTGTCCCCCAGGATAAAGGGGGAAAGGGCCCCCTGACAAGTCAAAACACACTGTGTCCCGACCCACTCAGTTCCAGTTCATGACAATTTTATTTGTGTAAACAGTGTAGCCAACGCTTAGATGTCTTCTCTTTATTAATGACTCAAAATCTGGAGGTGAGCGGTGTGTTCTGTTTTTGTAGTGGTAGGTATGCAAGCTGGTATTTTCGCCACAAATGTCCCGTTTCTTAGCTCTCCTGCACAATGCAAGTCAGTCAGCGCTAATGTCTAGATTGCATTATTGATAGCAGAGCAGACTCTCCTCCCTCCCTCACGTTCTCATCTTTGATG
>NDGM011112773.1:0-11218 GCA_002564305.1 Octomys mimax
AAAAAAAAAAAAAAAAAAAAAAGTGTGCTACTACACCCACTCATACTCCACTTTTATATTTACAATTTTTACAAATATCTGTTGAGAAATCCCTACATAGAAGCATCAGGCTTGGTGCTATAGGGAGAAAGAAGAAATGAAGTCTCCAAATTACATGATGCAAAATTCAATTTGCAACGTAAAAACTTACACATATTAGATAATTAATATTGACTGATTCCTCCTGGAAATGAAATTACATATTACAAATATTTTATTTTTGGCTGAAAAGCAAAAATTGGAGCTCATCTATAAGAAATAGCAAAGTAATCCTCCCACTTCCCCTACAAAGACAAGAAACAAAACAAAACACAAGAATAAGTGGAATTTACTTCGAAGATAACCATGTGTAATATAACAACTATTGTTAATTTTTTATCTTGTTGTCTCAATTACTCTTCTCTTGTTGCTGGGATAAATACCCGGCACTCAAAATTAGGGAAGGAAAGGTTTATTCAGCTCACAGTTACTAGAGGATTCGGTCCATACTCTGATGGCTCCAAGACAGAGCAGCACAGGGCAGAGAGCATCCATTCATGGAACCATCAAAGAGCAAGAGAGTAAGGGAGGAGGAGCAGCCAACAATGGCTACATTCAAGCTGTCCACCCCAGGCACTCGCACCCATAATCCCAGCAGCACTCACACCCATAATCCCAGTGGATCATGAGTTCATCGCAAACTCCAGAAGCCGCCCCATGACTGCATGAGGCTTTGAGGGGATAGCGAGACACAAACCCTAGCACTCGGTATGAATTCTGTATCGTTAGATGCATGCAAAATGTAATGACATTGTACAGATTTCTAAGCTAATTCTTTTTGTTCACTGCAGTGCGAACTGTTTCCAAAATTCCCACCAAAAGTCTGAGGTAGGTAGAAGTTGGTTTAACCTTTGGAACTTAGCAGGATTACATGAAGAAGGAGGCTGTACTTCACATTTTTCAAAAATTGAGTGTTTCTTTTTGCTTGTATTGTGGCTAGAGAAACATAGAGGGAAGCATATGGCTTTTACCATCAAAACTGATAATGTAAGAAAATAGTTTCTATTTTATTGTATTATGCTCGGAAAGAGGAATAACTATCAGTCATGACAATTCCAAATGAATGGCTAAAATGATATTGATTATAGCATTTGGAACACTTTTATATGAACACAATTTCTAAATACCTTTATCAGATTTGATCCAAGGGCAAAGCCATTCACAATCTATAAATTAAAGTAATGGGCTTTGATTTATTTTCCCTATAATTATATCATTAACATTTTGATAGGCAGTGCCAGCATTTTCAACATTGATTATTAAACGGCATGGAATGAAAATGATGCTGCATCACAATGTGTTTTAGCTCACATACTCCTTAAAATTTACATTCATTTCTAATTCTATCATTAAATGAAATGTAAACATGGCTAAACAGTTTTACAGAAGAAAACAGAAAGTTGATACATGTGGTCTTCTTTAACTATATCAACTTTGTATTTCATGAACAAAGACAGGGAACACATTTTAATTAATAGTTCATCTAGTGGGCCTCCATAGCAAAAAATGACCAGGCTCACATCTGTCTAGTTCTTCCACTACTCTTGATCAATAAGCCATTTTTTTTTATTTAGTACAGGGTTTACAGGGTCTCACTATGCAAATCGGACTCCTGGTGATTCTCCTGTTTTCAGCCTTCCAAGCGCTGGGATTACAGATGCACACTACCAGGCCCAGTCTCAATCTCCATCTCAGTATACCCCAGGAGCAGGACTGGCACAGTGTGAGAGGACTGAACCCTGGCCACTGAACTCTGCCAAAGCAGGTGCTTTAGTTCACTGAGCTATCTGGCCAGCCCAATAAGCTATTATATCTACCACCTCGCATACATTTATGTCAAGACAGCAAAACACACATGACTGCTTCTAAGCAACATGTATGATACATTTCAGCCATGAGTAAACAAAAGCTGCTACCTGAAAACTCTCTTGTAGTCTACTTGATGAGAAGAGGCAAATACAGGTTGAAATAGAATGGGCCTTTGAATCATAAAACATAAACAATCCTCGCATCTCATAATTATAAACTTAGTGCTGTAAATTAGATAAGGTTTAAAGATTTAATAATTCTCTAACCCCTCTTCTACCAGCTAGTCCGACTTTGGCCTGCAAAACAAAATTTATTTCAAATCAGCACAGGAAAATAGGGTTAAGCACAGTGTCTCTTAGAGTGAACTTTTTCTGCTTCCTCATATATTATTATTGTTACATGTTACATTTTTGTTCTATATAATTAACTATAATTTAAGAGATTTTAGACATCAGAAATATATCTCACTTTACCATTTTCAGAGCTCTCCATCTGGAGGTATAGACTAATGTCTTTATTATAGTTGGCCTGAAAAATTTCTTCTAAAAGTTCTGATGGCACAAGACTGCTGTCTATGGATTTTCCCTAATTTTAATTGATCTACATTTGTCTTTTAATTAATTAAGTTTGTTGGTACAATTTATTTTATTTTACTTTTTATTTTTTTAGGAAGGGTTTACAGGGTGTTCAGGGTCTCACTACTAGATTGGACTCATAGTGATCTTCCTGTTTATAGCCTCCAAGAGCTGGGATTGCGGGCAGGTTCCACCACGCCCAGTCTCAAGTACCATCTCAGTATGCCCCGGGGACTGGACCAGCATAGCAGGCCTGAGGATTGAACACCCCCAGCCCCTGTACCTGCTTGCAGGCACTTTAATCCACTGAGCTATTTGGTTGGCCCTTCCTAGTGATACATTTTAAGTGTTCATGATGATCACATTCTTATAGGGAATCTTACCCTCAGATGATGTAACTTGATTTTTCCCCCATTCCTCTACCCTCTCTTCAACCCCTAACTCCCTCCTTGTTTATAAAGCTTTATTCCCATTTTTCTTTTTTCTTATAAATTTTTTGTTCTTCCTTCCTCACTCCCCCTTCCTATAGCTTCTTCCCATTTGAACATGTTCTTAATGTTACAATATCTATTATACATTTTGATACTTCTTTACACTTTTGGTTTCTCATAGCAGAGAAAACACTTACATCCAACTTATTTCACTCCAAAGTGTATGCTCAGAGTGCATCCATTTACCAAGAAATGTCTCAAGCATATCCTTCTTTGTGGCAGAGTAGAGCTCTATTGTATAAAAGAAACCATGTCTTTAGCAGTTCATCAGTTGATGGCATTTGGGGCTGTTTCCAAGATTTAGCTATCAACTGTGCTGCTATAAACATGGGTGTGCATGTGTAACACTTGTGATGCTTTTACTTCTATTCAGAACATTCCAAGAGGAATAGCTGGGTTGAATGGAAGTGCTAGGACTACAGTTTACATTTGTCTTCATTTGGCTTACATTTTTGAAGTTATCTTTCTCGAGCACAAAATTCTGCACTGATATTTCTCATTGATTTTTACACATTAAAGATGTTGTGCATCATTATTTTATGGCACGTGAACTTTTGGAAGAGTTGAATATAATTATTTTTGTTTCTTTGTAGGTAACGTGTCCTTTGTCTCTTAAAGATAGTTCTCCTTATCTTTGATTTTTCACAATTAAGCTTTAGTATTTCAGATAATAGATTTAGAGGTATTCATCCAACTTGTTTAATGCTTAGCTTCTTGAATCTGTGGTAGAATGTCTTTAATTATTTTTTACCAGATATGGCATTCGCTATTCCAGTGTTACTTCTGCCATTTTCTTTATTTTCTCCTTCTTGTATTGCAAAGATGTGTTTGCTAGGCTATCAGGGACCCCCATATCCTCAGCTTTGCACGTTGTGGGTCTGCATTTGTTATGGTGGTATTTCTCTCCTCATTTTTCACTTACTTTATTTTTTTCTGTATGATTTTATTTTTAAGTAATTTCATGTGGCTCATTTTTGAGTCTAAGGAGAATTTCCAGAGTTGTGTTGTGTCTATTGATGCAAACATTTAAAAGATTATCTCTCTCATGATGTACATTGTTGTTGTTGTTTCCACAATTTTCCTTTGTCTCTGTCTTATGTCATTCTTCTAATGGAATTTTAAAGCCATTTATCCTTATTGTCTATTCTCCATTAACTTCCTAAACATACAATCATACTTATCTTAAACAGATATTTAATAACACCAAAATCTGGATATTTGAGTTTACTTTAACTGATCTTTGTTTCATCAATTTTTGTATACATAATTTTTAAAGTGACATGTAAATTATAAGAGAAACAATTGACACTGACGTAAGAAATACTTGTCCCTAGAAATAGACGCCATCAGTCTCCAGCAATGTGCCTACCTAGGATACATTTGAGCCGAATTTTCTTGCTGGGAATGTCACCTTCAATGGTGGAGATTTCTTTCCACAACATTTTCTTTTCCACTAGAAGTTGCACTGTTGCTCCTCACCCATGGAAATGCATATGGCTTGAGTAAAAATATTTTTCTTATCATCTGTCATGTGATAAGGTTTTCCTGATTTCCATATTTGATATTCTGTATTGTCTCCCATTATGTTGTTTCTTGTGGGCTGAAAATAGTACCTAACATATTTTAACTACTCTAAACTTTCCTTAAATCAGTTAATGAAAGTAGGAGTTCCTTTTAAAAACCATGGGCCTCTGTCTATAAAGACTATAGTTTTGCATTCATGATGATGCCAGCATAAACTAAAATAAAGTAGGCATGAGATTTCATTCCAATTTCTGTCTAATTTTTGTGAAGACCCTGATATCTCTAAATTCTTTAGGCATATCTTTAGGAACAACAACAACAAAAAAAGCACAGCGAAGATTTCACCAGCAGTCACAAGGCAAAGACCATTTAATAAATAACCAAAGGCTCCCAGGATAAGATTATATTTCACAGAACAACATTTTGAAAATAATTGTCTTAGAAAGTAAATTTTATGATCATTTTTTTTCCAGGATGGGGTAATATAAGATATCAAAACTATAGAAAAATACTGAAGACATTTGAGCAACATTTATCTAAGAGAAAACAGGAAGGAAAGAAAGAAAGAATGGAAGTGAAGTGCCTCAAGTGGATCAGTTCTTGGAGATCCAGAACCACTGGTAACATGCAGATGCACTCACAGATGTTTTGTGTCAGTAGTGTGCAAGGTGGTGGCAGGGATGGGAGGAATGGTGTGGATGGATTGGCTGGGATGATGATGACTTGACCACTGGAAGTTATAGCCAACCAGTAGAAACAGTTGAGTAAAGAGACATTCCGTGGATTGTAAAGTCACTGAGAATTACCAAGCATTTGTTTAAATATATTTTGTACAGGGTCTCACTATGCTGCTCATACTCATAGTGATCCTCCTGTCTCAACCGCCCCAGTGCTGGGATTACAGGTGTGCATCACCATGCCTGGACTCGGTGGCCAAGTCAGGATGTCTGGGGGTCAGGCCCAACTCTGCCTGTGGTGCCAGAGATCAAACCTTGGTCCCTGTTCTTGCTTGAACAGGCACTTGGCCTGCTGATCTAGCCCACTGGGCTTAGCAAGCATCTTTGAAGGCTGTCAGAACTCTATTGATGTTTGAAATGTGGGGCCAAGTGTAATTTCACATATATGCCAGGGAGGAGGGTGCTCAGCTGACATTTGGCTTATGACTGTACAAGAATTGAGGGTCAAGTGAGCTGAGAAGTTACAACTAAACCTCAGACGACAGGCTCAGCAGTGACTCTAGAAAACAGAATATAAACTTGAGGAGGTCAAGTTCCCTTTTGCAGCATAAATGCTTTAGATAATATACATGCATGGGATCTGTCTTTTGGCCCTTTCATGAAGTGTGTCTGAAATGTTGAGATTCAACATGGTAGCTGTTACTCAGAACAATGCTTACTATAATTTGTACTTTACAAATTAATCCCTGCCCTCGGTGGAGAACAGTCATTAGAATTTAACCTAAGATTGAAAAAAATTAAGAAATGGCCAAGCTATTTTTTTTATCCCTTTTGTAAGGATTTGATTTTATGATCTTCTGACAGAATTATTTTAATTAAAAATCAAGTCAATTTTGAAAGTGCTGTTGCTAGGAAAATCTAATATATGTTTATGTCTATTCATCATACTCATGCTGAGATATTCATATTTCAAATCTGGTTTCCTTGTTTCTGTTTAACTTCAGAATTGAGGTTCAAATAACACAAATAAGAAGTCATTGAAAACACAAATAAGTCATCTAATATACAGCAGTAAATTCTCTTAAATGGATTTGCTCTTCTATTTCTGTCTGCAGTGTATAGATACAAACTCATAATTAGAACCTGATTGCTTTCCTTTTCGTGCTAAATTTGTAGGTGTGAGTTCTGTCTAGTCTTGCTTTCAGAAGAGCATTAATTTCTAATAGACTACTACTCTGTACTGTCAGGAACTTCATTCATTCCCAGAAAAGGTAATCCCCTCTCATTTATCTGACTAGCAAACTGGGAAGAAGGGAAAATCCTATGAACTAACAGCCTGAAGATTAAGTGTAATGAAAATTTGTCAGGCATTGTGTAAAATGACGAATGTTGGCTTTCAGATGTTTGATTCCTATTAACTTTAATATAAATTACTTTAAAAAAAGGGCAATCTATGGCATGTTTATTGCTGCAAATTAAGAAACTTGGTGGATCCTCTCTCTGAAATAGATCATATGCTTTTTATAGGGCATGAAGAGCTCCTGTTTACTCGATAAATCTTCCATCTGTAAAAGCTGAGTTTCTGTTTTCTTGCTCATACTTGACTTTGAAGGTTGTGTGTGAGCAATTTTATTCTCAGGTCTGAGAGTTGGGAGGGAATAATGATAGTAAAGAAAGCTTTTTTTTTTAAAAAAAAAAAAAAAAAAAAGAAAAGCTAACTTGCTATGTTATATCATCTTCTATACAAAGTTTTAAGTTCGTTATTCTTACTATGTTGAAGGGCATCTCTATCTCTGTCTCTGTCTCTATCTCTCCCTATCCCTGTCTCTGTCTCTGTCTCTGTCCCTGTCCCTGTCCCTGTCTCCATCTCTATCTCTATCTCTGTCTCTGTCTCTGTCTCTGACTCTGACTCTGTCTATATCATCTCTATCTCTATCTCTATCTCTATCTCTATCTCTATCTCTATCTCTATCACATATATCTATCTATAGATATGTGTTCCTGCAGGGAGAGATAGAGCATAGGTGTTTTTGCATGACAACAAGCAACATTCATACTCTCATGTACTGGAAAGCTTTGTGATATCCATGAATCCATTATCAGAAAACAAATAAGTAAAAATAACTATATTTTAACTGAAGTACATTTGAAATGAAATCTAATATCTGGATAAAGGATCATCTCAACAGCCAATTTAATTAAATTTCTTCCAAGTATTTATTGAATTATACTTCCCAGTGATTTCAATATAAATTTCAGAAGCGGATAAACTACACATATTTGAACTGAGAGTGTAAAATTTATATTCCACACACATAAAACTAAGCAAAACCAAGCAATAGTAACTATTCCTATACAAGATAAAGTAAATTTAGAGGCAAAAACAGTAAAAAGAAGTAAAGGAGGTCAATGCACAATGAAAAAATATTAACTCAGCAAGAAGACATAAGGAATGTTTATTCACCACATGACAGAGAAGTCAATTTTATAACCTAAATATTACTTTTAAAAGAAAGGTTGTGGGGCTGGGGAGATGGCTCAGTGGAATAAGTGTTTCCCTGGCAAGCGCAAGAGCCTAAGTTCAATCCCCGGTTCTGCCAAAAAATAAATAAATAATAAATAAATAAAAGAAAGGATGCATAACAAAGAGATAATTCAGTCTCTTATGTTCATTAGTAGACAGATCTTCTAGATACAAAAGATGTAGCCAAAAGATCATCAGAGTTATACTGATGAGCTCAAGAGGTATTTACAGAACTTAAGACCCCGTCTCCTTAACACAGTGCGTGTCCTTTTCATGGACACATGGAAGAGTGTTTAGAATAGCCCATCTATCAGGCCACAAAAAAAGGCTACCCAAATTTTGAAAACAATCAAAATCATACTGTATACCTTTTCTTACTATCACCATTAAATCTAGAGAAAAAAAAAAAACTACAAAAGAACTCAGAAATGATAAAACTCATGGAGATGTATAAGCATGACATTGAAAATGGTCACTGAAGAAGTCAAAAGAGATAATTTCTTACAACAAGCATAAATGTGATCACAGCATAATGAAATAGAAGTACTGTAGTTGGAATAACACTGAATGGAACTTGTAGAAGTAAACATCCACATGAAAAGGAAGACTATGAAATCCAACCAGTTGATGGGTCTCCAAGACACACAAAAAAGCAAGTCAAAACCCAAATTATTAGTAGATATGAGATTAGAGTACAAATAAAAGAGACAGAGAACACAAAAAATTGAAGAAACAAGGTTTTTTTTTGAAAGGATAAAAATAGAAACATTTACTCAAACAAAAGAAAATGGAGAAAAGACTCAAATAAAATTCAGGTGAAGGCTAGCCAAATAGCTCAGCAGATTAAAGCTCCTGCAAGCAGGCACAGGGTCCAGGAGATCGATCCCCAGGCCTGCCATGCCAGCCCCACTCCTGGGACATGGCGAGATGGCAATTGAGACTGGGCATGGTGCTACGTGCCTTTAATCCCAGCTCTTGGAAAGCTGCAAACAGGTGGATCACTATGAGTCTGATCTAGTAGTGAGCTGCTGAACACCCTATAGACCCCTTCCCTAAAATACAGAAAAATAAATTCAGGTGAAGAAAGTATTCATAATAACAGCTACCCTAGAAATATGATGATATATGCCACTAAATATCATTCCACCAGAAAAGAATTTTGTTCTGTCATTTAAAGAAAATAATGGATCTGACAACTATTAAATGAAATAACTTAGACACAGGAAAGCAATATTCTCTTTCATATGTGGATATTAGACAACATTGACTATATTTTGTAGTAGTGATTCCTAGAGGCTGGGAAAAATGAAGGAGGAAAAGAGATAGAGGAAGTTCAAAGAATGGTCATTAAAATACAGAAAGAAGTAGTAAGGTTCCAATGGTCTACATAACATTGGAGGAATTATATTCACAAGACTATATTATATGATTTTTCAAGAATTGGAAGAGATGAGCTTAATGGCTTTTGTGTTAGTCACCTTTCCATTACTGACACAAAATAACTGATGTCCACTACTTAAAAGAAGAGAGGTTTATTTTAGTGCATGGATTTGGTGTTTCAGTCCCTGGTCTCCTAGCTACAAGAAAGAAAAGACATAACAGAAAGTCACTGTGAAGAAAAGGTGTCTAATCCATAGCACCCAAGAAGGAGAGAGGGAAGGGAGCAATCATGAACATGAATTGATAATTTCAGAAATTTAATTCTAATTAAAAAGTTCTAGATATCCATATCCAATATCTTTAATATTTCTAAACAGATCTGCACACTTAATCAGCTGTAGCACTATAAAACTTTTGTCATAGTGCATTTCTTAACACATAGCTCCTTTAGTAGTTCTATGATGAGTTTCAAAAGGTTTATTTATAGCGTAGGAGTTAAGAAAATGAAGCTGATATGGTTCTGGAGGAAGCAACCTAAACATGATTTATTATTAATGTTCTTACTGTTCATTTGGCAAGAACATTCCATGGGCCTAGTACCTGGGGGCCTTTTAATTCATGTCAATTAAGACTATGTTACTTTGGACAACATCTCAGATATGTGGGACACACTTCTAGTTATATGTTGAATATCTTGTATTTTGAATATACTTGGTGTCTACAAACCACAGGAGTGACTTTCCAGTCACCTCTTCAAACTCCACAGTTTCTAAAGCATCAAAAATAACAAATCTAGAGCTGAGTAAACCATGAGTGTAGCAAAAGAAGAAGCAACACACATCTAAACACATTCTGCATTCCATAAAGAATATAAGGTTTATGTATAAAGTTAGTATAAGGTTGTGTTTAAAATGAGCAATGATAGTTTTCAAAAGGCCCTAGTCACTCAACATCTGTAGAAATCCCTGGTGGAGACATTCAACTGTAGAGTAGCCATTTGTAGTTATCCATATTCCAAAAGCATGAATCAAATTTTAAAGAGGCAAAGAAATACTTTTCGAACTTCAACAGCTCTGACACATCTTAGCTGTGGGCCTGTTGTGGGCCATGAACGTCTGAAGGAAAGACGTAGTCTTAAATTCTTTTTCAAGAAAGATGCCATTTCTCTGTAATTAATTAATTAATTAATTTTAATTAATTAACTATTTCCCTATCTTTCTTCAGCATACCTGGAATTTTAGAACAATTTTCCTATCAGTTCTCCAAGCCACAACAATAATTCTTCTGACTGGGAAATATATGTCCCTGAGGGCAGGCCAGATGGCTCAGTGGAATAAAGCACATGCTTAGACAGGGTGAGGGACTGGGCTTCGATCCTGGGCATGACATGCTGACAGTGATTGAAACTGGGCATGGTGGAGCATGCCTGTAATCTCAGTGCTTGGGATGCTGAAAACAGGAGGATCGCTATGAGGCCAATCTGTGTAGTGAGACCCTGCACTAAATAAATTTAAAAAAAAAAAAAAAAGCCCCTGGATAGAGACCAAAGAAGGGTGGGAAACTCAACACCACTGAAGTATTATACAAATATTTTTGTAGTCTACAAGGTAGTCCAAGGAAATACCTTGAGTTGAGGTCTAATTAAAGCAGGACTTGGTTACCAGGTTAACTGCAAGAACCATTTATATGCTGTGATAGGCAATAGTACAGCTGGGTTCGTTTTGAGCAGAACAAATATACTACCTACCCAGCTGCAGGCTGGGCTGAGCCTTCCCCAGAAGCAAAGGGCTTGGTTGAAGAATGGCCCAAATGTGCACAGTGGGTGCTGCACAGATCAGACCAGCGTATTCCTCAGCAGAGCAGTACAGTGCTGGAGGGTACATCGTTTTCATTTGGAATGGAACCGGCAGTGTCTGTTGCGTTCTCCCTTTGTCTCTGATAGTGCTTTCTCTTCCTCAATCCCAATTAGCCTTGGAAATAAGTGAAACGAGTAACAACAACAAAATCTACAGTTGCATTTCTCATGGCTTTGATTTTTAACTTACATGATAATGCTTAAATTATTCTAAATGCTTGAAAATAAATGCATCAATACATGTATAAAAATGAGGTATATAAAGTAAAGCCATGTTAATATGCTGAGCTGTGAAAGGCTCAAGT
>NDGM011112786.1:0-14580 GCA_002564305.1 Octomys mimax
AGGCCCTAGAAATACATTCGTCCTGGATTAGAGTGGCCCCTAAGCCCAATGTTCTTAAAAGAGACAGGACAAAGGACTGAGATACACAGGGAAGATGGCCATAATGATGGATCCAGAAACTAAAGTCATGCAGCCACCAACCCAGGAATACCAGGACCATAAGAAACTGTCCAGGCCAGGGAAGGATGCTCCCTAGAGGGTTGAAGAGGAAAATAGCCCCGTGGACCCATGCACTTTGGACTCCTGGCCTTCAGAACTGCAAGAAAATGGATGTCTGTTGGGGTGAGCTCCCCAGTCTGCCTGTTATGGCAGCCCTGGGAAGCTCACATGGCTAAGGACAGATGACTCCAGCACAACCTGGATTTAGTGAAGGAAACAAGCTGAAGTAGGAAGGGGTGATTATCACGTGTTCATTTCTTAAAGTGAATAATACTGCAGAGAAAGTCTCCTTAGGAGGGGGTGATGGCAGACCTTGGGATTGGAATATTCAGGCCAGTTGGACTTAGCTGTCTCAGCCAGAAGCATTTCTGTTGGGGATTTTGAAAATAGTCTGCATTTTCCCACAAGAAATGAAGTGGAAGCATTTAGCTTGCCAGGACACTCTGGGCAAAGTCAGCTGGGACCCAGCCTGGATGAAAGGACAGACACTGTGGTACTCAGTACTTGTCCTGTAAACACTCACAAGCATCCCATCTCTTTCCTGAGCCCCTCTGTGGAGACTGAAGGAGATTTTGTCAAAGACTAAGTGACAGAAAGATACCTAGCTGTCAAGAGACCACCATAATTATACATTTCTCTTAACTCTACTGGTCCTTCAATTATATCTATTAACAGATTTCCTTTTAAAGGAAAAAATGCACTTAGGTTATCTGCAAGATCCTGCCTAGCCTCTGACATTTGTGAATGACAGAGTCCTTAGGAAAGAGTCATGGAGGAGTTGAATGCACTGATATTCAGAGAAATGATTTCTACTATTTTCCTCTCTTGTAAATATTGGAGAAAAATAGCAGCAGCCAGTGCCGCTGCAGCCAGAAAGGGTGACTTTTTTGGAGCAAAGGCGTTAGAAAAGATGACACATGCTGTCAAGTTCAGCAAATAGCAAATGCTGTGCCAATCAGCAGATAATTTCTGCGTGTTTGCAGCACAGGAAAGCTTTCAAGTTCCACAGTATTTCAAAGACAGGTCACGAGTGCGGTGTGTGTCATCTTCCAACGTGAAGGTCAAGAGAAAGGAGAAGGCAAGCAGGGGCAGAGAGCGGAGAGCAAGGAGGCTGCAGGAGGAGCAGGCCACAGCCAGGCAAGTCCTGCTCCTGTCATCTTGCAGTGCCAGGGAACCTGTGTCATGGCCACTTTTGTTGACATCAGTGAAGCCCTTACCTCACAGATGACCAGCACTCCATTAACTCTCAGGTCCTCTATGATTTGTGAAAGCCACTCCTTCCCTGACCCTGTTAAGATTTTCTTTTCTTTCCATACTTGGTGGTCTGTATGTCTGCACGAAGCAAAGGACTCCAGGGAAGCAGCCAGTGAGGAAATTCAGAGGAGGAAGCCACAGTCCTCTGGCTCCCAGAGTGGCCCGAAAGAGACTTCACCACTCAAATAGAAAAGACACAATTCTGAAGCCAAGCAACTCAAAAGATTTTTGACACTGTCATTTGCTTTTCTCTATTAGGAAAAGAGAGAGGGAGAGAGATAGGAAGACACAGAATGATCCCTATGAAACATGAAAGTAAGTAAGTTAAGTGGCTTTTTTAAGATGAGCAAATGCTTAGTTTACTCATTCTCCATCAAAAGCTGTTCTGAGAAAAGGATTTTTTTGCTCCCCAAAATTAAAGTAGTATATACACTCACACCTAATCACACACATTTGTGTACACACGTACTTGGATAACCCAAACTGCAATTCAAAATGACAGTATAATTTTAAGTAAATAACTTAGAAAACAGAAACCCAATATATCTTCCTCTGGTTTCAGGGAAGAAGAAAGAAATTATACAGCACATGCAGATATATGGGAGAAAAAAACCGAAAACCTTTCTCCTCCCTGTCCATGAAGGTCAGGCCAGCCCAGTAGGGTTGTGACAGTGGCATATGTTGAGCACACACAGTCACACTGAGAATCTGCTGGCCCATTACTGCTGACAGCCCCTTGTTCCATCTGATCATCACTCAAACAGGGACAGAGAAGTGGTCACATTGGGGCCGGGGAGTTGGTTCAGCGGAGTAAGTGCTTCCCTGGCAAGCTCAAGGGCCTGAATTCAATTCCCAGTCCCCCCCCCAAAAAGAGAGAAGTGGTCACAGGATGAGAGGCTCACAGGAGGCAAACAGGCTCAGCCTAAGTGGGTTTAAAGATACTGCAAATTAGCTCAGCGGATTAAAGCGCCTGCTTAGGCAGATGCAGGAACTGGGGTTCAATCCCGGCCTGCAGTGCCAGCCCGCTTCCAGGTGCGCTGAGACCATTGAGAATGGGTGGGGTGGCACGTGCCTGTAATCCCAGCCCTTGGGAAGCTGAAAACAGGTAGATTGCTACGAATCCGATCTGTGTAGTGAGACCCTGTAGACCCTGTACAAATTACAAAAATATAATAATAATAATAATCATAATCATAATAAAACAAAGACACTCCAATTACCCTCTTCCTGGGTCCCACTCGCCCTGAAGCAGGCAGCAAGGGCTTAGTTATTTGTGTCCGGAGCTGAAGGCTTCTCCCAAGATGGAAGAGCTGAGCCCAGTGAGGGAATTGAACTAGAGATCAGAGGCTCGGCTGGGCATACAAGCAAGCTAAGAAGAGTCACTGGAATTGAAAGGTCTGTTGAAACACACATTTGTCCAGGTTCCTTCTTAGCTGCCACACATTTACTACCTCTTACACATTTTAAACAATTGGTCTGTACAGAAGTGCATATTAATAATAAAATATAAATATACCCACACAGATGATCTCTTATTAAAAGTACATATGCAGATACTTTAATATATCTTGCTAGTCAGAAGCCACACTTTAGTCCTGAACTGTGGGCTATTGCGTTGCTTGGAAACTCAACCATACACATCAATCACTGCAGATCCCGTTTCTCATTTCCTCACATGCTGCGTATCACTAGCTTCTGCATTCTTTCATGCTTTTGAATGTTCACCAAACTATTAATTTTTTTTTTCTGTATTTTAGGGAAGGGCCTATAGGGTGTTCAGGGTCTCACTACTTTGTGATTCTCCTGTTTAGAGCTTCCCAAGTGCTAGGATTACAGGCACCACCATACCCAGTCTCAATCACCATCTCAGCTTGCCTCGGGGGCAGGGCCGGCAAAGCAAGCAGAGGAATTGAACCCCAGCCACGAGCCCCTGCACCTGCTTGCAGGCACTTTAATCCACTGAGCTACTTGGCAGCCCCAAACTATTAATTTAAAAAGCCAGGAGCTTCATCTGCTTCTCAGAACACCAAGACCTGTTTTTGTATTTTGGAAGGGGCAAAAAGACTAACCCAGACTAGAGTAGGAATCAGTTTTGGAGTAGTGGCTGAGGGGTTGTTCACATCTGGATTAGGTACAAAACGATAACATTATGAAGATGAATGGTGGAGCGCCTCATCTGCATATAAATAGACCTAATCAGAAATGCAAATTGCAATCAGTAGAAATTTTTAAAGGCTGTGATAGCTGTGTGATTGTGCAGATAGGGAAAGGTCAATACTTTATTGTTAGAGCTGTTAAATGGCTCCTAGCCTGCCCGGAGCTTTCCTTTGAGAGAGAAATTTGGAAAGTATAAATATCCATCAGCACCCTGGCTGGACAGATGGACCCAGAAAGCTTCATTTGCCCAAACTGGGGCCTGGAGGTGGTCATCTATGGCCGCATTCCCGTGAAAATAAACAAAGCCTCTTGTACAAACCCCTGATGAATACATAGACTAGAAAATATACTTACATTTAAATATCCTTCAAGCCGTCATCTTTTATCATGATTTCCCATTGAGTGGGAAATTAAGGGATGAAGAATAAGACAAATGACTGATGGGATATTTTGTGATATATTTCAGTGCTGGTCTGAATGAATACAGCAATATGATAAGCATTTTTGCTTCCCCAAATTTCCCCAAGAAAAGCGAAAGCATATAATTAAAAAGAAAGCACCCGTGTTTACACAGATCACTTAATCCTAAATTGCATTTGTATTCTTCTTGTGTAAAGCACCAAAAAGTGAACATCTCAGGAAAATTGGCGAGCTGAAATTATGTAACTGTTACACGGTTCAGTTATTCCTTGGGGTATGTTATCTTTCACAAACATCCTACCCTGTAGCAAACTCCCCCTCCCCTTTTTTTCTAAAAGGAAATAAATTTTTGCAATCACGCTTCTCAGGTTTGGAGAGAAATTATGTAGAAACTATTTATTGTCCCTCAAAGGGCGCTTTCTCAAAGCACCAACGAATCAAGGGCGCCATCTTGTGTCCTACCTTGGAATCTTAAAGAGCGTTTTCACAGGATGCATGTCAAAGAGGGGTGGGTCTCCGTCCCCCAGTTCAATGGCGGTGATCCCCAAGGACCAGACGTCACAGCGAGCATCATAGGAAGAGTCATACTGCTGCTCACAAGCAATGACCTATCAGACAAAACAGTACACAACACATCAATGTACTGCCACCTCAGGGGTCCTAAAATGTACCTTGGCCAATTCATCCCTATTCTGTTTCCTTGACTATGCTGATATGAAATCCTAGCAAGAAGATTGCGTATTCTAGGCCTTATTTATATGTGTTTGATTTATGAACTAATACATTTATAACTTTTTCAAAGTGTCAGTCCAGCTCTTCTTTTAATTGTATTGCTCCATCTAATCCAAGATCAGCATGAAAAAAGGCAGGATAACACTGTCCCCACCCTGCTGTCCATTGAGGAAAGGCCTTGTCACCTTTCTATGAGCTGGAAAATTCAACAAGGAGCACTAGCTCTCAGAGACACCTGGCTACCACGCAAAATCCTCAGGAACGTTAACTGAGTCCTGCAGAGCATGGACAGGAGGCAGGGCACCTGAGGGTCTCCTCAGGAGAATGGCGTGGGTGAGGCAGCAAGGCACAGCCAAAGGGGGATGGACAAAGAAGCCAGGGGCATCAGAGAGGAGGAAGGCAGGCCACAGAGATGCTGTGAGCCAACGGAGGCTGCCGGAAGACCACTGTGGCTATCATGAAAGAGACCTTTCTTCTGAGAACATGGGCCCCCTCCTCACGCCCCGACACCTGGCTCCTGGTCTGATTGGATACAAGTGCGGCAGGACCAGAAAATGACACTGGGCTTGGACCCCTGCGGAGAAATCTCTTTCTACCAATTTTCTCAGGGAGGTGGTGGGAAAAGGTGTCAATTCAGGAATGTGACTATGACAGTAGGGATAGGAGGAAGCCAGATGGGCCAAAGAACCCTGAAGGACCAATGTCTATCTGACATGGAATCTGCCTTCAAAGATCCCTTCTATGGCAGGCAGCAGACTGATGAGAGCTATCCAAGTGGCTCCTCAGGGAGACTAGATGGGCCACACTCTGGCTACACTGGCCACTGTGCCGAGGACAGAGAGAAGTGGTACGTGAGGGGAAGGTGCAAATAGCTATAAACACTACAGCAGCAACCCAGGTGGAAGGTGGTGGGAGACAGTGAGATAGTGCACACCATTTTGAAGGTGGAGCCCATTGGATTTGCTGATAAGGCACACAAAGAGAAAGGAGCTGAGAGTGACTCCAAAAGGTTGAATCCAAGCGGTGGCCAGAGCAGAATTGGTATTTACTAAGGTGGACGGACAAAAGGAGAAGCAGGTTTGGGGGCAAAGCTGGAGTCTAAGTCTCAGGCACTGGGGAAATGGTCAAATGCAGAAGCTGATTTTAGCTCGTGAGACTCACCAGACGTCTGAAGTAGAGAATGATAAGGCAAGTGCCAGGGTTTGGATGTCCCCTAAAATATCTGTGTTGGCAACTTAATTCTCTGAGTAGTGGTGCTGGGAAGTGGGGCTTGGGGGAGACATCTAGGTCCCAAGGCTGCACTCACAAATGGACTGTCAGGGCTCCAGGAAGAGCCTGCAGGAGTAGTGGGCTCTCTTCCGCCTTCCACCGTGCAAGGGCACAGGAAGGCCCATTCCATATGCTCGCACCTTGACTTCTCAGCCTCCAGAACCATGAGAGAACCAGTTTCTGCTCTTTTATCAACTACCCAGCCTCATGTATTCAACACCAATGCACCGAGACAATAAGAAGTACACACTGTCTTCAGTCCCTAAACTTTTGGTATTGACAATGATAGAAAACTAATGCTCCTGCTCTCTTCTGGCTGGCTCATTGGCTTCTCAAGGCCCAGCAAGAGGTGCTGACCATCTTGCCCCAGGCTGTGAGCCCTTGCTCTCATCACTGCCCTCTGTCTCTCTCTCCTGTAGTTTCAGAACTGGAAAGCATTTTTATAGTTACCTTCCTCTTTGGCCTGCCCCCTCTCCCCACGTGAATAGAATATCTTGCCACGGAATATCCTGTCAGACTTTTAACACATTACTTTCAAAGGTGCAATCAAACTAATGTTCAAATACGTCCAACTTTGGAGCCAGAGGCTATTCCACTGCCCCTAAAGGCCTCACTTTCCTCAGCCCCATCAGGTGAGAACCCATGCAATTTATAATGATCTCCAGAGAAGGCTGTCCAACACCTTTCCCTCCAGAAGTGACATTTTCAAAATTGTGGGACAAACATAATTTTAGACCTATCAATCAGCAGATGGTTCACTGTGCCTCTTCACGACACGATGGACCCTGTGTGAGAGACAGACAGCCCTCCCTAGTGGACACTGGCTGGCTGAAGTACAAAGTGAACCTCAACCAATTAACAGACAGACTTGATAGCACAAATGTCCTCAGGGTGGATTAGCACATCCAGTAGAGGGTGACGGATCCCACTGCTCAGGATACTAGAGAGGGCCCACTGCCAGCTAAGCCATACAGTAAGGGGCCATCCAGTAGCCCTGGTCCATGACTCTGGGGACAGCTTCAAATCCACTTGTAGCCATCTCGAAGGGGACACAGATGGCAATGCCAAGAGGACATCCGAAAGTGAACCTGGAGACATCCTAACATTCCTTGGGTGTTGTCATAAAAGATTTAACAGCAATCTTTATCTGGTTTCAACTTCTCTTTACAGACACTATCTTCACCTCCGTCTGATTAATATAAAAGCACTCAAGAAAACTGCTCCTCTTAAAACCCTGATTAAAAAAAACCTTTAAGCTCACTCTCCCAGAGAAATTTATAGAAAATTACACTAAGCAAAATAATTCACAGATAATTATTGTGTAACCATGAGCCAGGTGGGGTACTAGGCATTGGGGAGAGAAAATCACATACGAAATTCAACCTTCCTAATGCCATGCTCTCCTTTGGCAGCTGTGGAAACTGAGGCACAGGGTGGATGAACAGCTCACCTGCAGTTACAGGGCAAGTACAGTAGCTGTCAGGACAGACTTGGAGCTCAGGCTAGAGGAAGGCCTAGTCAGCATATAGTAAGAGCTAATATCTAAAGGCGATAGTCTATTAAATCACCTAACAGCAATGGCTTTGTGATCTCCAAATATCTTAGTCACTTGGCTCCTCTTTAAGGCATTGTGTCTCACTGAAGAGAGGTTCCTTGTGGCTCACATGTTAGGAGTTTCCATTCTTGCATGGTCAGCCATCTACAGGCGGAAGTGGTGTGGTAGAAGTGTCCAGCAGACCAAAGCTGACCCCTCGGGTTGGGCAGGACACAGAAGATGAGGAGAGGTGCCAGAAAGTAAGGCACACCCTTCAGGCACACCTCGGGGACCTGCCTTGTCTGAGGAGAGACCCTACCTCCTAACAGCAAGTCAGCTAAATGCCCCTGACCCAGCCACCTTCTAAGCACATCATGTGGGAGATCTAAACCGTAAGTGATCTTGGGGTACAGACCTAGCTCCACATCAGAGGTGGACATCCCCATGCAGATTATCTGGGCAGGAACAGAATGACTGGAACCAGAGGGGGTTTTATTGCCAATATTGTGTAGAAGGTCTTATGGTCTATGAAAAGATGCTGGCTGCTGTGCTGATGCTTCCGTTAAGGAAGATGAGTTTCAGCCACAGTACAATTGTTTGGACGCTGGTTAATGGAGCACGTCCGGTTCCTTCCTTGAAATGTGAACTTAAGGCTCTTCTGGTGCATTTAGACTACTCTGTTGCTTATTTCAGGAAGAGGGAAAACACTAATGCAGGGATTACTGGCAATATCTAGGCACTGGCAGCCTTGGTGCTCAGCGCCAATAGCTACTTTGCCCAGAGGTGCGCTTGAGTGTCCCAAATGTCAGCTGTATGCACCTTAAACTTCTAGAAAACTTTTCTTTCTGAAGGGGACCAAGAACAAGAAACAAGTTCTCAGTAGTGGTTTTGCTCAACTAGGCCTCAGAGCAAAGGTCAGCTCTGCTTTCTCTGGTCACAGAGCAAGTCTCATTAAACCTCTTGAAGCTAACAGATTCAACCCACATAGGCCCAGAGGCCTCCTCATCTCTCTCTTCTCCCTCTGCCTGCAGGTTACAGAGCGAGAGGCCTACAGTTTGATAATGAACCTGTTCTGACGTGAACCATCTCATTTGTCCTGTCAACGGAGTTCTCCTAAAGATGGCAGAGAGTAAGCAACTGCCAATAGTGGTCAAGGAGAGATCCCTCCGTCCCTCTGGTGACACAACAATGTTCCAGAGATGGGCATTTTTATTTAGGCTTTGTCTCCCCCTCAGTGGGTAACTCTGACAAAATATTTACTCTCTCACCCCTTTTCCCTATGCAAACTGAGCAACCTCTTCTTTGCAAGCCTCATAAGCATCACTTATGATAATGCTGGTTGTTCAATTTTTTATGACATAAAAATATGTATAACCAATTGCCAATTGTAGATAGCACCAGTCATTGACATTGAGTAATATTTATCTTATTATTCATTTCCCTAAGACTTTTAACAAACTATTTATAGAGGGCATGATTTAATCCATCTTATAAAGGAACAGATTTTTTTCTTTGTCTATTTGATTTTTGTCTCAAGAGTGCAGATGTGAACGTTTGCCTTAACTTTCCAGGGTATGTTTCCTTCTCCCAGGATATTTGTTGGCTCTTGAGGTTCTTCTCAACAAGTCAGCAGCCAAGGTGGTACCTTGATTCCAAAATGAGGTTCTCATGAGATTACTACAAGAAGAATGCAAGAAATTCCCTTCTCAACTCTGTCCCTTCCCATTATAAGCAGAGCCTTGGATAGCACAGAGCCCTGGAGCTCTTGTGTGGACTACTTCTATCCCTTTTCTCCTGCAGTCTAATCCAGATGTTCTTTTTACATATCAAAGACCTTGAGACAAGGAGAGGTCATCTCTTCAGGTTCAGGAACCCAGGTCTCTCAGAGACAGAGAGGGTGGTTCATTTCATTTGTTTGTTTGTTTGTTTTATTTTTTTCATTTTCTCAGGGCCCAGGATCTGTAAAATGCCCCACAACAGTAGTTTCATCTCAGTTTAGACCAAAAGAAGGTTTCACTGATGAGGCCCCCAAGAGAGAGGGCCAGGAACCACCCTCTCTGTCTCTGAAAGACCTGGGTTCTCCGACCTGAAGGAACAGCCTCTCCTTGTCTGAAGGCCTTTGATATCTAACAAGAACATCTGGATTAGACTGCAGGAGAAAAAGGATAGAAACAGTCCACATGGGAGCTCCAGGGCTCAGAAAAACCTAGATTTCCTCAAGAAGATATTTAACTTAAGCCATTTATCAAATTGTATATCAAAGAGCCACTGGGTTGAAATCTCTTTCAATAATGTGATTTTAAGCAATGCTTTCAAGTAAGCAATATTACAATATGTTTTGCTCTCCTAACAAGTACTATTATGCTTTTCTCCCCTAATAAACAATTTACTAAATTATAGTGGAAAAGGTCTTATCCAAACTATATTATTTCCCCACTCATATTTTGTAACATCATTAAAAATGTAATTAGATTCGCTCTCCATATTTTGATTTTTCACCTTACTAGAATAGCTCATGCAGTCCAAAATTATAACCAAAGGTCGAGATTAAAATTTCACTCAAGCACAGGGAAAATGGTGTTATCTCAAAAGCTAAATTCAGTTAAGTAAGAGGCAGGGCAAACAGACCTACAGCTATTAATCCTTGGCTGACCTGGAGCCCAAAACTGCAGGCAACAGACTGGCAAATAAGATGGGCTGAGAGGTGGGAAGGCAAACAGGATTCTTAATTTTGTTTACACAATCCATGCAGCATAATTGTTAAATGTTACTGATCATAAAGATTTCAAACATAGAATTTCTCCTCTGGAATCTAAAACCACAGTGATAAATATTTCACCCGCAAATATTTTTCATCAGTTTTTAAACACCTACATCTGAAACTGCTACAAGCTGAGATATTGAATAAACAAATGAAGTCTCTTCCCTAGGATGAAATATAACTTGAAAAGAAGATATATTGGAGATTTGGGGGTGACTGTGAAACAAGGATGTGGATTACATGAACTGGGATTGATTTTTTTATTCCTTCATAAAAGTCAAATTAAGAATACAATCGAATCTATATTTTCTACACTGAGAAATGGTCAGAAACTATTTAAATTAGGCTGTTCTTAACTCTCCAGAAAGGTCTGTAATTAAAACGTGATGTTCTACAAGTCTTTTCCCAGGACTGTAATATTCAGTTTAGGTCTGTAGAGAAATAAAACCAGGTTAAAATTGAGAACAGAGCACAAGCTTGCACAACGGCCCACTCCCCACCTCAGCTGGTGGCAGAGAAGGGGGGCTCCTGCTGAGTCTGAGGCCAGCACGCAACTGATGTTTGCACCTAACCCCTTCCTTTTTTGTGTGATGACCCCTCCCCTGCACCAGGACCGATGCCCACCCTGCGGAAGGCGCAACCCCACGCCACGCTGTGTTCGTCCTTCGGAAAACGGTGGCGTAGTGCAGCCCTGCCAGCCTGCTTGGGGGCTTCCTCCCTTAGCGATGGGCCCTGAAGAGACTGACACTCCCAGTCCGACCCCCTTAATTTATAGAAGAGGAAAAGGAGGTCCCAACAGGAAGCCAGCTGCCGCACCAGCGCCAGCGTAGTTGCACAGCCCTGGCATGACCCACCTGGGAGTGACTCGCCCCCATGCACATCCTGAAAGCTCTCAGAATGAGGAGAATCCAGGGCTACCCCCAAAGAGCCCCATCTCTGGTGAGCTGCAGTCACCAAACTTTCGCGCTGTGAGCCCTTGAGCACCCCATGAAGGCACCGAGCATCCCCTGCAGCTGCTCATGTCCTTGGGCCTGAGCCCCTATCCTGCTGCCCCTCTCCTCCACAGTTCAGGCACTAAGGTGAAGAAACAGATTCAGAAAGGTTGTGAGAGTCGCCCAAGGTTACACAGCAAATAGACCATCAAGACGGAACAAGTATCCAGTGTGCGTCTGTGAAGGAGGAAGGAAGCCCCATGGACAGCACCGCCAGCAGCTCCCGCGAGGCTGCTCCTGGGGCTGCAAATAGTCTCTGGCTCTGTCCTCACTCGGGCTGATGACACCAAGGAAATCAGGATGCCCTTGGGAATGTCATGTGTTCCTATCAGAGAGTGCTTCTGTTTAATTTTCCAAGACTAAAAAAGGTGTGGAAAATCCCTGGGTCAGAAGAGAGCACGGTAAGTCCCACTCCCCACTCCTGCCACTCGCAGGCCTGCGATGCCATCTACCCCAAAGCTCCTCCCCTACCCTTCCTAACTCCGACTCCCACCAGCCCCGACTTTCCCTCACAGTTTAGCGACTGTCCTGTCCGGCAAAGGAGCAAATGCAGTTTGGCTGGGAGGTGAATTCACTTCCCTGATCCTCTGTGTTCAGGACAGGTGCGACATAGCTCGGGCAAAGCTGGGCCTACTCTGGGATTCCTTTGGCAGACATTTCAAAGAAGGGGAAATGGCAGGTGCTCTAGCCCATCTCAGCTCTCTGGAAAAGGGCAAGAGGACAGCCCAGGAAGCTCCTGTGCTTGGGGAAGCTGGGAGCAGAGGAGGTCCGGCCTCTGCTCTGGGCCGCACGTGCCTCTGCACATCTGGGGCCTGGCTTTCAGATGGGATCCCTTCTATACTTAGCCCTGCCATGAGGAGAGTGAGGACACATCACTCCTGCACACAGGGCTGCCCCCTCCTCCATGCTGACACTTGACATATGACTTGACTCGCCTGCAGAGCTCCAGCTGAGAGGCAAGCCATCTCTGGAGCTGATCAGAAAAGGAGATCTGCACCCAGTTGTCCACCCCTGGCAAGGGCCCTTCCCCCCCCACACACCCCTGGCATGCCAGGGCCTTGGCAGGACAAGAAGGAAATGAAAGCCTTCCTCTCTGAGGTGGATACAAGGCACCTGAGGGAAGCAGGGAACAGCAGAGGTCACAGAATCTTGGTGATGGCTGCTGCCAGGGGAGGCACGTGGGCCTTCTAGAGATTTAAGCCTCTCAAGTAAAACGCCTAAGCTCCCAAGGCCTGAGGGCTCACTGTCTAAAGTCTATCTGACTTGACTTTTTCTTTTTATCCAAATTGAAGTCCTATTAAAATAACTGAGGTCTCAATCACTTAAAAAAAAATAGTGGCAAATTCAAAACTCCTAAATTTGAATCCTGAGGAACCTATGCTTCCACTGAGCATTTAATTATAATGGCTTATAGTGTGTGCTGGAAAACTGCATTCTCCTGAACTGAGTTATCAGTACCAAGACAGAGTCCCTTATGTCTAGCAGTAATAGGATAGAGCCAGGAGGCCAGGAAGGAAAGGCTTTCAGGCATTCCACTGGCACTGACAAATACTGCAGGAAATGTTTCCAAATTGCAGCTTGCTACGCGAGTTCCACAAGAACAGCTAGTAACACAACGTGAAGAGAGCTAGCCACCTGTACCCTTGCTGGACACTCACTGTCTCCGTAATGAGTTGGGGTGCGCCTCTGTTACCAGGTTCTCCTTGTTTCAAGACAACTTTACATACTTCTTTCTTCTGTCTTTAAAAACTCCCCCCAGCCTGCACCTCCATGATGTGCCTACAATCTGCTATGGTGTGCATATCTCAGATTACAGTCCCTGCTGTTTCAGAATAAATGTTTGGGAGAAGTTGCAACATTAAATGGTCCAGATTCTTTCAGCTTTAAGAGGAAATAAAAGGTTCAGATTTAAAGGGCATGGTATGGGTGGGGGGGAATGCCAACAAAGCAATACTGACTGACATGTAGAAAAGTACATTATTGTATTTTAATAATTATTGTTGATTTTTTATTTCAATATCCCCAAAGGGTTAAATTGAGCAAGATCCTGAAACTATAGATTCTTACGAACATTGACCAAGTCATTTCTTTGAAAATAATGGAATGAGGGGGAAGGGAGGGAAAAGGTATGGTGGGGGAAAGACAGATGTTGCATTTCTTTTTCTTTCTTTCTTTCTTTCTTTTTTTTTAGTGGTACCAGGGATTGAACTCAGGACCCAGTGCTTGCCAGGCAAGCTTCTATTCTACCAAGCTATCTCTCTGGCCCCAAAGAAATTATAATTTTTTTTTTTGTGGTACCAGGTATTGAACTCAGGACCCTGGGCTTGTCAGGCAAGTGCTTATTCTACTGAGCTATCTCCCCAGACCCTACATTTTTTTAAAGTATAGGAAAATGCTAAAGCTATCAACAACCCAAACACGCCCCAATTCTAGTGCATTGTCCACAAGCAGAATAAATGTTTGGAGAGTCAGTTTCTCTATCACTCATTTTTCTGTTGACTCCAACAAAAATAATTTCAACATAGAAAATAATGTAAAAATTGAACAAAACTTCCCAAGAGTCACATTTTATCTGGTACATGAGTGGTCATGATTAAATAATTTTCTATGGTATAGTAGTCAAGAGGAAAGAATTTAGAACCCGATATCTGGGTTCAAACTCTGATGGCATTACCTAATGACTTAGCCAAGGACAAGGATAGTTACTTTCTGTCACTTATTTAGTTTATTTAAAACAATGGGGCCACGGCGATAACTCAGTAGACTAAGCACCTCCTAGGCAAGCGCAAGGACCCAGGTTCAATCCCATGTACCAAGGGGCTGGGGATTTGGCTCAGCTGTAAAATGCTTGCCTAACAAGCTAGAAACTCTGGGCTTGGTCCTCAGCACAAAAATCAAAAAATAAACCTCCCCTAAAAAACAATTCAACCAAAGAAATACAGTAAAATCAAAAAAGACCAAAAACAAACAAGGAAACTATGTGCCAAACCGGCCACTAAGACCAGGTGTGGTGGGCACCCCTGTAATCCCAGCGTTGGACAGGCTAAAACAGGAGGATCACTACGAGTCCGAGCTATGTAGTGAGACCCTGTACCGAATACATAAAATTCTTTTTTAAAAAACCCTGCCAGAGATTATTTCCCTGGAAAGACTGCTGCATAGAAAGTATCATAAAAAATAAATAAATAAATAAATAAAACAATAAAGCACTGACTATGAAGTTGTTCTAAGAACTATGAGGGGCCGAGGAGATGGCTCAGTGGAATAAGTGCTTCCCTGGCAAGCGCAAAGGCCTGAGTTCA
>NDGM011112787.1:0-10775 GCA_002564305.1 Octomys mimax
TTTTTTTTTTTTTTTTTAGTTTGTATTAAAAATACTTACCTTTAACTCCTCTAAGTCTGGTTTTCCATATCAACTTATCGTCTAAAATGCATGAAATTTTTTAAAAATGTTTTTTGAAATGAATGTTTCATAGTACTTTTTAAAAGCTTTGCTTAAGTGTATTATATTGACAGTTTCTCTTGTAAAAAATTTCCCTCTTGGGGCCAGGGTTATAGCTCAGTAGATTAAGCCCTTCCCTGGCAAGCGCAAGGGCCTGAGTTCAATCCCTGGTTCCGGGAAAAAAAAAAAAAAAATCCCTCTCATGGTGACACAGTTAACAACATGAAATCCATGCAGTGAAGATATCATGAAATTTATAGTGAGAATAAGAAATCTGTAACTTCTATGCTAGTTGGATCATTGTTTTTATGCGCAGTAAGAGATCAGAACAGCTTGCATATTGTGTTTTTTTCCCAACCATAAAATTTGAAAACATACCTTAAACTCTTCTAATACAGGGAATACCTAAAAGTTTTCTTAAATATGGAAGTTTATTAACATTTAATTAAATAACTTAGTGAAAACTAAAATAATTTTTCCAACTTATACTTTTCAGAATTAAGAAAAACAAATGACATTAACTGTTGTTTATCCATAAAATCCAAATTGCAAAAGGAAAACGGGGAGGTACGTACGTTATATTCCTTACTTCGTGAGAGTAGCGCGGTTATGTTTTGAATTTGCCCGGAGTCTGCAGCCGCCTTCTCCGAGACGTGAGCGCGTGCTAGGCCCTGGGAGGTGGGGGTCAGCCTAGCGTCAGCTTTGGGGGGAAGCTCGGCTCCCTGTGCAGTAACAGAAGCAGACAGACTTTGGCTTAAATCTAAGTGAACCGCCCACCAAGTGTACTCTGTGCTTTCATCCAGTAATGCCGCAAAGGTGGAGTGCCTGTGCGCCTTCGTATTAATGACTACACGTCGTGATCTCCTAACCAAAGCACAGCGAGGGCGGGCCCCTAAGGTGTCTGCTCATTCACCGCTTTCCTTTTGAAAAATTCATTTTAAATTGATGAGTGAGTCTGGGCACATTGAGCCGGGTGAGTGCAGTGCGGCAGGGCTCCTTCCCTGAGCCGCTGTCCTTGGTGCTGCGCCCTCCTCCCCCGGCCTCGGATAGCAGCGCCCTTTCTGCTGTGAGAACCACTGCCTGCACAGAACTGCTGCTGATGTAAAAAAACCCCATAAAATCCGAAGCCCTGTTCTTGGCTGTTTTGTATTCCTCAAGTACTTAAAATTTAGGGATGGTAAGCAAAGCATGGGCTGAGTAAGTCCCTGCTTCCAAACGAAGCCACTGTTTTTCTTTTGATCATTTATGAGGCCAGTGCCAGGAATCCCACCATGAATTTTCATTATTGCTACTTTGGACCCAGAACAGATGTGATTCAGCTCATTAAAAGCCTAAACTGCAAAGTAAATTTTATTAACTATACTTCTGAATTCAGAATAATAAATAATTTCCACATACTGGAAGTTCTATTCATAATATGACTCATATTTTCATAATTTGATTTTCATATTATTACATTCAGAGTTTCTCTTAGATTATTGTTTAGAGTTGGCAGTGGAATTAAACAGTCTGGGATAAATAATGCTGAGGAACTTTTTAATAAAAATTGAATTAATATGCGCTTGCCAAATGTTTAATCAGAGCAGAGCTGAAGATGTAATTGGTTATAGTTTTTATATGTATCAAATATTAATTTGAAAATACTAATTTCAGTGAGCAAAAACTTTAAAGAAATTTATTTGAATAATAAAACAAGCTGAGTGAATGACGTGAAGCTGTCACTGTCTTTTGTTTTGGTGTAGTACTTCACCAGGGACATTCTATATGTAAAATCTGTGTACTGGCCCCCAGACTGGCCACTTCCCACTCGATTCGCAAGAGAGAGCAAACTACTGGGACAGTTAAGTTTGTCTTCTTGCTGTATTGTATTAGGAGTCAAGACAAAATAGTGCAGTGGAAGAAGATTCGGAAGGGGACAATGATTCAGAAGAATTCTATTATGGAGGACAGGTAAGCAAACTCGTCTCAGATCTGTAATGTCAGGTGAATTCAGACCCGCTGCCTGTGTCCAAGAGGGAATTTGTGCCCAAGGTAGGAGGCACAGGAGTAGGAGAGCACTGTGTAATTAGCCAGAAAAATCTGTGTAACTTCTGTGTTCATTTTTCTACATACTCTCAGACAGTAAGATCATTTTTAGAAATTTTTTATTACGATTACTTACCTTCACATTGTCTTAAATCATTAGTGAGATTTTACAGATAACATTTCATTCAAGAAGCTCTGCAGAACCAAGTGTATTGGTGCACGCTTGTGATCCCAGCACTCAGGAGGCTGAGGCAGGAGGGTTGACGTGAGTTCAAGATCATCCTGGGCTACAAAGTGAGCTTAAGGCCAGCCTGACCTGCATAGCAAGACCCTGTCTAGAAGTTCTGCAGAAAATGAGCCTGATAATTCACTGCTGTTAACACTTACATTTCCTCAGCGTTCAAATTGTCTGATTTTAGCCTTTAAAGCTAATGAATTATACTAGCCCAGGAACCTCAGTGGAAATACCACTGGCCTGTCTCGGTCTTTAAGCGAAGCCCCACACGTTCCCGCAAGCGCGCAGGGCCAGACCTGCCTGCTGTTGCTTCTGCCCAGTGTTCTCCCCTAAGTCCCTTGCGAATCACTTGCAGGTCAGCTACGACGGCGAGCTGCACAAGCACCCTCAGCTGGAAGCAGATTTATCCGCAGTGAGAGAGATTTATGGGCCGAACGCAGTTTCTCTCAGGTAAGGAAACACCTTTTGTGAATAAAAATTAATGAAACCTTTTTTAAAAAATTTTTATTTGGTGGCACTGGGGATTGAAATCAGGGCCTTTTGCGTGTGAGGCAAGCACTAGAATTAAATTAGCCTAGCCTAGAATTAAATTAAAGCAGTTTTTGGAGGTCCATTAGAAGTGCAAGTGTTAGGCAGATTCTGGTGTGCGTGTGCTGGACACTCGTGGCTGTAGCATGTGTGGCTTACCTTTCACGGATTGCACCAAGGCCGTTCATTGTTTGGGGGCTTGGAGACATGCTAGTGCGCAGAGTGCCCTGATTAATTACTGTAGTAGACCTGGCCAGCCGCTCCGTGCTGTTACTATAAATCCAGGCCACAGCCAGCCCTGCACACAGTAAGGTAAATAACGTAAAACCTCAGCTGTCCCTGCCACATGGCAGTCTGGTCTCTGAACCAGAAGACTCTGTAGCTCTGTAGAGCGTTTCAACAGTACTATATTTTATTTGGCCCTTATGTTTAGTGATAAAATTATTTATCATTTAGTCATTCAAAAGACCTTAGGATTCTTACTCACCTTTCCTTTTTCTCTTTAATATAAGACAGAGACCCTTTTGTCGTTGAATTAGCTCGCAGGCAAGTGCTGTGGTGATGACCTCAGCTTCCTCCGACTCCTGCTGTGAGCTCACACCCTGTCCCCACCTGACCTTCTCCTAGACAGGGTTCCTGTGGCCAGGCTCCCACGGCCCCTTCTGACCCAGCTCCCTGGTCTGGACGTTCCCCTCCAGTGCCCGCTCCTTCGCATCAGGGTCGGTGCCCTGCCTGGACTCCCTCCTGTTACTTTGCATTCTGGGCTCCCACACTTCCTGTCTCAGTTACTGCACAGCCTGTGGCTTTTCCTTATTGATTACATGTCCTCTCTCGTTTGAATTTTGTGCCTGTTAAGGCTTTTTCTTTATTTGGTTTCACTGTTAATGGTTCTCTTCTGATACTTAGCACAGCATGGGGAAGCCATGAAATACAGGGTTCATGGTGGTTTCTTGATTGTTTCCATGGCAGTGTCTCTGAAGAGCTGAGCACATCATTCTCTTCAGTGGGCATAACCAGATTTTGAGAGGGTGAACAGATATTTTTAATTGGGAGGTACCGCCTGGCTATAATTTATAGCTGCCAAGTTAACTGCGGAAGCGTAACACACTACCAGCTGTAGCCTAAGTGAGCTGGGGTTGTGTCCCCGTATCTTCTCTACCCACCGGGCTTCTGTTGTAGAATCCAGGAGCTCAGGGACACCAGCCTGGAGCAAGGAGGGCTTATTTCCAGGACTTTACGTGCACTGTGACCCAGCAAGGGCTGGGCGTTTGGCTGAGGGGCTTGGTCTTTAGGACCTGGGGTGCAGGGCAGGCAGGGGGCACAGGAGCAGGTGAGAGTACAGACTGTTCATAACAAAACCTGGAGAGAAGGCGGAGCTGGTGCATCCTGCGGGAACCAGATGACACCAACCCTGGTAAGGGGACACAGTTGCCTTGCTTCTCTGTGCCAGGACAAGGACTTCGAGCACAGGCGGGCGGAGGGCATGTGAGGACGACTGCTCTGGCCGTCACTCGTACACTTGGAGCGTTTTGCAGATGAGCTGTCAAATTGCATGTTCATGTCTGCTTGGGCTGTAGGTGTGGCTACTCAGGAGGGTCGCTCGCGCGGACCAGCAGCACGGGCGCTCAGCAGCCCAAGGGAGGCCGCTCCTTGCTGGGAGTGGGCCTTGTGTACGAGCTCAAGTCTCTTAAGCTTAAGACAGTGATTTAGTACCTGCAAAAAGAAGAGGTTTTCCAGTGTCATTAAATGCTAAAACAATGTAAAATTCAAGGTTTTTTTGTTGTTGTTGTTGTTCAAAGTATGTATTTTTGTTGTGGTACTCGGTGGATCATGGTAAGCCCCGTCTATACAGATTGCTGTTGTCCTTAAAGGTTTTCTCGTAAAGCATTTCTGTGTTGTCTAGGCTCTATTTGTCGCCTCGTGTTTGTAGGAAACTGTTTCCTCATCAAGCACTTGTTAGGCACCTATGGTGATTGGTATTAGTAGTTTCTACTATCTGCAATATTACTGGTAATTCCTAGAATTAAACTTAGATAAATGTGAGGAATATTAGTTAAGTGAAGAACCTGCAATCATAAAGGTCTGGATTCTTACCTTTCCTATTTTAGGTGTAATAGGATTGATCTAGGCTGGCATGGATACGAGCCGTGTTTGTGCCTGCTCTAGATTTTCTCTAAACAGCTCTCATGGGGTAAAGGTGAATCACAGCGACAGTGGCTTGATTTACCTAAATAAAAATGAACTTACTTTCTAAATTCACATACTGGGAATTTGACACATGGGGCAGCAGGGGAGTTAGGCCCGAGTCTTGGAATTGGCTTCCTTGCAAACTTCTAAGTCTGTTGGAAACAGGCTGTTCTAATTAGCTGTTCTTTTACTTAATTGAGGCTCATAAGAACTTAATGGACTTTGAAAAACAAAAGTAGCTCAGTATGCACAATGCACTCTTTGGTGTCATGTTTTTGAAAGCAGAGTCTAATGAGAAAAGCAGCTAACCACATCTGAGGTTTTTTTTTTTTTTTTTTTTTTAGAGATGGGGATAATGAATTGCCTAGATTGAGGGGGAAACTCTTAAAAACAGGGTAAAAGAAAGTATAGAAAAAATGATAGGTGAAACACTATTATTTAAGCAGCCGTGGAGCTATCACTGGCCCTATCACCCGGAAGCAAGGCAAGGGTGCTGTGGAGCCACATGTGTGCATGCTGGTGACAGCTTCAATTTGTAGTTGTCTTTACTCAGTTTGCATGAGTACGTGTTTGTGGTGCACGGTGAAGGCGCACAGGGAGCTGGGGCGCACCCCCCCGACCTCGGGTGCCTTCTGGTTTGTGAAGGGCTCACCTCCTTGCTTTCCGTCTTCTTTATTGTGCTCTTACACTTTTTTATACTTTGATTTTCTCATGTAAGCGAGGCCATGCAGAATTTAGCCTTCTGTATCTGATTTTAGGTTGGTTAGCGTTGCGCTCCCTTGTATGGGAGGGGAATCAGCTCTGCAGAGCAGGACCTGGTGATCCGCCCAAGGGGGTTGCCTCCAGGGGCGCGGCAGAACTGGGCTGCCCTGCTCCTCTCGTTGCAGGCATACCCTGTAATCCTATGTTTATAAAGTAATTTTGATTAATGTCATTTAAAATAGTTTTAGGCTAATATTTTTAGGAAGATAAGGAATTAAAGGCCACAATTTTCAGTTGGTGTGGCAAGAAATAATTCTGATAGTTTCCTTGTGAGATTCAATACTTCCACCTGCATCAGATACCTTCACTTTATGATCCTGCTGTGTTTCATATTAGAAATTGAAGCTGATGAGTAACCTAACCTTTTTATCATGACTAGTGCCTGGTGTTGGCTGCAGGCGCCCGGATTTTGGCTCTTACACATTTTGATTACTTTTTTATGGATGGACAGCTGCATGGAGGCCCTTTTGAATTGACACTTAGAGACCAAGCGCTTGGGAAGGTTTATTGATAGTTTGGGGAACCCGTAATACCTGCGCAGGCTCACCAAAGGTACCAAACGTGTCTCTAAAAGGAAGGACAACGCTCGAAGCAAGAGACTGGCCACCTAAGTCAGGACAGACCGCTTTAATTGTTCTGCATTCTGAGTGTGTTCATAGCAGCCAGTGGCACTGTGTATGAGCCTTCAGCTTCTGCTGTCCTGGGCATGAGGTAGGGTGCTCCCTGTTCCCCTTAACACTGGGTGAGGGCATGTGACTGGCTTTGGCCGGTGAATTGTGCACCTGAATGCGAGTTTGCATCCCTCCTGGACTTCTTGGGGATGATCGGGACCCCCTCCCACCCCCCCAGTTTCATGTTGTTCAAGTGAGATATCAATACTGTTTTTTTATGTTAAGCCACTGAAATTTTGAGGCTGTTTGTCACTACAACATAACAGCCAACATCGAAATTTGCCATTCATCGAAAGATCTTGGCTTGGGAGTTTAGAATAGTCTTCCCAGCATATTGCTTTTCCATCCTGCATCTCTGAGCTGAGAATCAGGAAAGCAACGACAGGAGGTGCATCGGGTAAAGCCACCCCAGGGAAAGGGTTTTCCAAAGACGAAGCAGAATCTAAAGCGGGCCTCCAACCCTCGGCCTGGGCAGTCCTCCTGGCGCCCCAGCCCCAGAGCTGCTGCAAGCTGCCTGCAGTGTTAGGATGCCTGTTTATGCAGCACCTCACACGCGCTATTATTTTATCTTGCAAATGATCAGATTCCTGGGTTATGTGGATCTGATGTTTCAAATTTTCTCAGTCCTGTTGTTTTTTAGAAAAATTTGTAGCTACCTTGGATATAGTCTTGGAAATGCTTTGATTCTGCCAGAATTTCCCACTGACTACTGAGTTGCGTGTTTCTTGGCCCATTGACAAATATTTCTCCCATGCTGGGCAGAAAGAATCACACAAAGAGTCACATGCAGAGACGCCCAGCAAGCTGTTGAGTTTCAGATGTCGCAGAAAGGTGTGTGGTAGTCACAAAATATCTTCTCAAAATCTAATCACCCATGGGGCCGGGGAGATGGCTCAGTAGGATAAGTGCTTGACTGGCAAACGCAAGGATCTGAGTTCAACCAAAAAAAAATCTAATCACCCAGTTGTTGAAAGCAGAAATAACTGCATAGTCACAGAGTGTGTGTGTGTGTGTGTGTGTGTGTGTGTGTGTGTCTTTGTCTGTGTTTTCCTGATGGCTTATTATTTACAAATAGTTGGCTGTCTAAAATACTTCTTTATAACTCACATGATCCCAACTCGTTCTGACCAGGTTGTACTACTTTCCGACAGTGCAGGGTAAGCTGCGGCCGTGGAGTCAGGAAGGCGCCGCAGGTGCCTCGGTGTCCTGTACATTATGAGCGTGTGCATGTGAACGTCTCGTAACGAGAATGTTCTTAATTGGTTCCACTCAAAAGAGGAGTGGATTGTCAAAAACTCTAATAATCCTAAAAAATTATTAACACAAATATTTCATACATAGCCTTTTAACTCCTCTAGGGCAGATGCAAATATCCAAGGTCAACTGGCTCGATTTAAAGTTATACAGACTGCTAGAGTAGCTCACCTAAGATCAGAAGTCTCCCTAGTTGTGAGAAATTCTTTGAGCAGAGTTTCTTTCCAGACCCTCCACTGCAGAGTAAAACAGTAGCACTGGGTTGTTTCTGGGTTATTTCCCTCCTCTCAAAAAAAAAAAAAAATTCTTTGGTTCAGTTGGATGTGGTCTTTTCATAGGGTGTAAGTATAGGCCATGCATGGGATTGTTCTGGGTTGTCATGAGCCGAGTAGTACACTCAGGATGCAGTCGAGTTCACGCCGCATTCATCTGTCAGCTCCTGGCCTGACTGTGCACCTGCTCCTCGTGAAGTAACTCCGATGCACAAGTGTTCTTGACGCCGGCCGGCCGGCTGCATCTGGAGAGCCTGTCATCACGTGCTGCTCTCTTGCAGCGGGAGAGTTGCAGTCACTGGCAGGATGGAGAAAGGGCCTCCCGTGGGAAATGGCTTCACACCGGCAGCGTCGCTTATGAGTGCTTTAATGTGGCCTGAAGACAAACGAGCAACTATTTCTGGAGCTGCATGCACCTGCACAGCCGTTACCTGCACGCCTTTGGTGCCCTCCTTTTTGCCCTACGTTGGCTCTCTGAGTGGCCAGGAGCAGCACTGGCAGCTCTGAACCCCCCCCCCCATTGTTTGTGTTCGAAATGTAGAAGAAGCTCACTTTTAACAAAAAAATTGTCCAAGAAATTATACCTGGAATACTCTAAAATTTATAGTTAGCTTTTAAAGTCAGAGGCGTCATGTTCTGATCAGGACTACGGTCAGCTCTGTTAGTGTTTTGGAAAATTATGGGTACAGTTATTGATTGTATTTGAGGGGGCAGCTCAGCCCACCCTGGGGCAGGGTTGGCGCGCATGTGCTGTGGGGATGGAACTGCGGTCCCCACGTGGTTGCATGAGCTTGCCGAAGGAGGTGCTAGAGACTGCTGAGCTATCTTTTTTTTTTTTCTTTTCTTTCTTTTTTTTTTTTGTGGTGGCACTCAGGCCCTTGTGCTTGCCAGGCAAGCACTTAATCTACTGAGCTGTTCCTAGCCCCATCCGCTGAGCTATCTTGCTGGACATTATTGATTGTACTTTAAAAGCTGATTACTTTTTCTCTTGTCTCTGCCCATGACTAGAGCCTTCTCCATGTATATCATCTCAGATAAAAGTAATCCTCCCCAGTGAAACTGGGGAAAATGAGGAAAAGAAAATAATTTGGTGCGGATAAGGGTGTGGGAGGTGGGCCACTCTGGTAATCCGTGTGTGTGTGAGAAAGTTGTTTCAAACTTCTAACACTCAACAGTATGTACCAGGAAACTTAAATTAAGTCACACTATTCATGTTAACCAGGGATTCCAGAAGTCTTCTGTGAGAACATCGGTGCACACAGATTTCATGTGGACAGCTGTTAGAACAACATCAGAAGCTGCAAATGTCTCCTCCTGCAGCCATATTTGTATCCATACAGTCATTTGAAGTCATGCTTAGGAAAGACAAGGACACTACAGAAAAGCACTGACTGCAGGGGAAGAAAAAGAACAGAGAGACGTGTAGGTGCCAAAACTGCAAAATAGATGTAACCGATTGTGGTATTAGAAGTGATTTTGTGTGTGTGTGTGTGTAATTTTCTGCTTCTCTCATTTGTTACGATGGCTCTACATTACTTCCTAATCAGAAAGTAGATCTGTGATCACTTCTTGGCCTGCCAGCTAAGATCTAGGGTAGAAATTAGATCTACATTTTTAGGAAGCGATTTTTTTTTGGGGGGGCAGAGTCTTGCTGGGTCCTTTGGGCTCCGTGGCAGTCCTTTTGTCTCACCTCCCCAGTGCTGGGATTACTGACCTGTGCTGCTACCCCCCAGAGTAGAAACACACTTTCTATAGAACAAATTTTGAATGGAACCTGTAGTTACCATATGAATGCTTTGTGTATTCTTATATCTATCTTATATCTAGTTTTAAAATCATCTAATTTCCATACTTCTTAAAAATAATCTCAGTTAGAAAGGAGTGTGTCAGGAACATTGCCTGCAGGATCCAGTATGTTTGCATCAACCTCCTTCACAGTAGGCACTTTTATGGACGTGCCACAATTAGATACTCTCTTGTTACGGCGTATTACTGAGTCCTTTGCGCTTTCTGCTTCTGCGTAGGTGGAGGCTTGCGCACGTTCACGCGGGCTGTGCTAGAATTTCTTCCTGCAGAGGAAATGGCATTGGGCAGGGCCTCTGCACCCCTGAAGGGTCTTTTGAATGCTCTCTTCTCTCCTCCCCGTGGTGCTGGTGGCCTTGTACACCCAGCAGTGGATGGTCCGCCGCTGTGTGCCCCGTCGGCCTGCTCTGAATCACTGGCCTGTGTGTTGTGTTGTTCACTTAGAAATACCTGCTGTGAGGCCGGTTATGTCCCGTCCGTGGTCTGTGCATGGGTTTTGCGTTATTGAGAGGCTGTATAGAAAGAAAAGAAGAAGCCAGAGGAGCATGCACAGTGACAGTGCACACAGAACCTGCAAGATTCGTAGCTTTCTGGGCCCAGACTAGAGACAGAAGAAGTGGCTCGTTTGTCATATCTTTTGACTTACTTCTTATTCAATTTTAAATTATCTTTTACGAAGTACGTGTATCACGATGCTGTGATTGTGTGTGTGTGTGTGTGTGTGTATACTGGGAATCCAATGCTGTGATGTTTTTAAACTGGAAGCTGTTTTTATCAGTCTTTTTTACTGTAACTTTAAAAAATATTACTATTAAAAAATTAAAAAGTGGGGGCCTGCCCATTAACTCAATTGTTTAAGTGCCTGCTTAAACAGAGCAGTCAGGCTCAAGGTGCTGTGGGTTGAAACCCAGATTACTCAAGCCGAACCAGACCTGCGCT
>NDGM011112800.1:0-15262 GCA_002564305.1 Octomys mimax
TGATTTGAAACTGTATCATTGCTATTTGTTTCTCAATAAAACTGATGAAAAAAAATAATAAAGCTTGTACTTGGTATATGGTAAATGATAAAAAAAAAAAAAAGAAAAAAGAAAAAGTTAGTTGACACTAAATGTTACTCTGACCCATTTAATTAAGTGACTGGAGAGGTTCCTATTTTAGAGTATGACCAAAGCAAGAAAAGGCTCTGCATTAGGTTCAGGATGTTCTGCCACTTGGGCCATAAGATCTGCTGATTTGTTGAGAAATGCAAGAAATCCAGTGGCTCTATATAATACTTCTGAATATTTTGGAAGAACAGGAAATACAAAGATGCTGTCTGACTGTTTCTACATCTCTGCACAAACAACTACAGAGAAATTGTGAAGTCCAAACACACTAGAGGCTTTTAAGTGTGAAATCAAGGTAATAGAGGAATGTAAGGAGCTCAAAGATTCAAACTCCCAGTTGTAGAAATGATGGACACGCTAAAGATTTCTAAAGGTGTTCTGAGAAGAATCTTCTTTTAGCCCCAGTGCCAAAAATCTCATAATTTTATTGGCTGAATTTCAGCAAAAGTTTAACACCTGGGAGCCTGTATAAATTAAAAGTGGGAAACCCTGAAATGAGGACAATGGGGTGTAGCAATCTGGGAAGTAGCCTTTCAGGAGATACTCAACAATGCCAGGAGTATTGGACTGAGAATTTTCCTTACCCTCAATGGCAGAGAAGTCATAGGGTGTTGGTCTCTCCTCCCGTATCTAAGGAAACAAATCCTGTGTTGGCTACTGAAATTGTGATGACCGTCCCTGAGGAAGTTACCAAGCAGAACAAAGCTGATGCTCCTTAGGGCCCACACTTACCGCCCCCCCCCTTTTACCTCTAGGCTATACCCATGCTCAGATCTCAAAACACTCCTAAAGGTGAGGGACTCTGCAAAAATCCATGAAAATATCCATTATACTTTCCAAGAACTGTGTGAGTTTTCTAATTCTTACAAGCAGATGTCTGGAGAACAAGTACAGGAAAGGATTTTAAGGGTATCAGATAATGGTAGAAGCATAACAAAACTGAGCCAGGCTTGGCTTCTTGATATGAGCCCAATAAATAGAGATTCTGGATTTAATATTGCAGCTTATGGATTTATTTTTTAAGGTGCTAAGAGTTTATTTGCTTGGTTGGATAAAATATGGATCAAAAGATGACCCACTGTGAATGAGCTGGAGATGTTGATGTTTCCTGGTTTATTATTAATAAGAATATTCAAAATCTCCAGGAAATGAGAATTGGGGAGTGAATATGCCAGGTAAAATTAATCCTGCACAATGGAAAGGTCTAGAGTATGTGCCTCTTAATAATACCTTGAGAAACCATTTTGTAAGGGCCACACCTATATTCTATATGCTGTATCTTATAGTGGTGACCTCAGTCGCACAACTGGGAAAATTAAAGGTGAAGTATTGGATTGGATCCTAGAGCAGCAGGCTCTAAATGCCGATGCTCAACCACTATGGTAGGATTGTGTACTTATTGCAGCAGTCAGAAGATACAAAACAGAGGCTAGGGTGGCCTGAGTCATGTAGACCTATGGCATGGGCTAATTAGCTATTACATTTTTACTGAATTTACATAAGTGATAAAATTTAGAGGAAATGAACAGATATCTATCTCAAATCATGAGACAGAGAAACACAGCTCCTCAAGCATTTCCCAGACTTTTGGCAGCCTTTAGAATTGCTTGAAGGAAGAGGACTCTAGATTCTTTAGGGGAAAGACTCTGGTTTGTATCAGAGTTTTATTTTCAGTCATTCTCCCATTGATATAGGGGAAAAAAATGAAACTCCTGACCTGAAAGATATTAGATGAGTTTGTGTTCTCTAAAACCAAAGAATGAATTTTAGGAACAAAATGGAGTTTTTGAATAGAATATTTATAGGGAAGGAAAACTTTTGTCCAAGAAGGACACAGAAGGGGGACCATAGTGGGTTACTTAGGAAATTGTCTTTTTCAGAGATTGTATAGAGCAAAACCATGTGATGAGGTGAGTCTAAGGTGAAAACTATGAAAACTCGTTTAGGAGGCATAAGGTAGGACAATACTATGGTCAACCAATGAGATTATAAGCACCATTATTCAAGTAAAATTGATTAAATTGGAATCTATGGAGAAAAAAGTCAGATAGCAAGCAGGTATGAATATGGAACAAGGTCTCTTTCTGTTGGGGGTTGGGTTAGTAACTCTTTTGGGGATCTTTTAGGGTGATTGATACATATTTAGAATATTAATCCCTGATCCACATCCTTAGGGAAGTATGTGGCTGCATTTCCTTACTCTTTTGTCTCGAGGTCTGGCCCATTGGAGTGTCTGCCTCTTCCAAAGTTGCAGTCACCTTATCTTCCATATTGTCCTTGAGGGCCTGGCCCTGTCTGACCGCCTATAATATTTCTATCTGATTTAGCTCCCTACAACACCATGATTTCCCAAGGAAATCTAAAGGCCAGGACAATGACACATGGGAGAAAATAAAATGATCAGACATTTTAGGACCTACTGGGCACTGGCTCTGAACTAGTATTTACTGCAGCAGATCCAAAGCACCACTGTAGCCCTCCATGAAATGAAGGCCGGTGGCAGTCAGGTGATCAGAGGAGTTTTAGCCAAGGTCCGATTTACAAGGGGTCCAGCATGTCCCGGAATCCATTCTGTGTTATTCCCCAAATTCTAGAGTGCATAATTTACGTAGATATACTTAATATTTTATAGAACTCCCATATTGCTTCCATAAACCACAGAATGAGGGCTATTCATTGTGGGACTAGTCAAATGGAGTTAGAGTTGTACTCACATGAGAAAGGAGTAAATAAAAAATAATATTGCATCTCTAGAAGGATTAGAAAGATGGATGCCATTGTCAAGGACGTGAAAGATGCAACAGTAGTGGTTCCCACCACATCTCCATTTAACTCTCCTATTTAACCAGTGAAGAAGACACATGGACCTTGGAGAATGATGGTGAATTATGGTAGACTTACTTTAGTGATGGCTACAATTACAGCTACCCTACTAGGTGGAGCATCCTTGCTTGGACAAATCCTGCCCCTCTGGATTTGTTGGTAAAGCACTTCCGTGCCAGAGGATGGCACATAAGTCCAACTAAAATTCAAGATCACCTCACTTTAGAGAAATTTTTTAAGAGTCCAGTAGTGGGAAGCATGCGATGACATCCATTCCTTTAACACTGAAGGATAAAAGGATAAATTGTTGCATTTTATTACTGTAACATTCAGCAAAAGCAAAGCGATGACAAAAATGGTGTGAGTCATGTAGACACAGGGCATTCTTCAATCAAAAAGAAAAAAAGAGCACAATGCCTCTTGAATCTATATGGCCTTTAGGGGCAACACATTCCTCACTTGGTTGTGCAAGTTTGAGCCATTTGCCAAATAACTACAAAAGCTGATAATTTTGACTGGGTCCAGCAAAACTGAAGGCTCTACAACAGTTCCATAATACGGTGTATGCTTCTCTGTCCTATGGGCTGCATAATCCAGCAGATCTAACAGTACTTGAGGTGTCAGTGGCAAATGAGGACGCTATTTGGAGCCTCTGTCAGGTTGTCAGGCAGGCCTTTAAAGATTTTGAGGCAAGGCTCTTTATCACCTGTAGACAGCCGTTCTCACTTTGAGAGACATCTCTTAGCCTGCTACTGGGCCTTAGTGGAAAGTGAATGCTTTATTGTGGGACATCAGATTACCCTTTGACCAGGTTGCCTATTATGAATGTGATGTTAGTTAACCTGTCAAGTCATAGAGGTGCACTGTGATACTCAGTCCGTCATCATACAGTGGAAGTGGTGTGTATGTGACTATAGTCCAAGCCCATCCGATAGGTACAAGCACGTTCCATGAAAAAGTAGCTCAAATGTCTATGGCTCCTACTTCTGCTATTCCATCTTCTGTCCCTTTCCATGAACCTATGGTCTCATGGAGTGCAACCAGCGATCAGTTGACAGAGGGAAAGAAGATGAGGCCTTGGTTGACAGATGGCCCTGAACATTATACAGGCACCAGCCAAAAGCGACCAACTATAGCACTGCCTTCCCATGATATCCCTGAAGAACAGAGGTGAAGGGATAGAGCAGGCAGAACTTCAGGCAGCGCACCTGGCCATACATTTTTCTTGGAAGAAAATAACGCCCAGATGTGCAGCCATCTGCTGACTCATGAACTGTACTCAGTGGCCTGGGTGGATGGCGAAACTTGATGAAATGCACATTTGGCAAAGAGGTGTGAGGGTAAACATATGGACGAAGGAGGTGGAGATATTTGTGTCCCATGTGAATGCGCACCAAAATTGACCTCAGAAGATGAGGGTTTTAATGATTAAGTGAAAAGGATAACCTATTGTTCTATGGACAGCAGCCAATCCTTTCCTTCAGCCACCCTTGCCATTGCTCAATAAACTCATAAATAAGTTGAACATGGTGGGAGGGGTGGAGGTTATGCATATGCTCAGAAAAATGCACTTCCACACACAAAGGATGGATTATATTGATATGTATGCCTTGCCTGCCAGCAGCAGAGACCAACTGAGTCACAAACAAGGCCCCGTCTTCTCAGGTGATTAACTTGTAACCTGATGGCAGGCTTCCTCACAAGGAAGCTGTATAGTGTACAGCTTCCATGATGGAAACGGCCACACTTTCACCTTACTTTGTTTATTTCTGGCATAGATTTGCTTTCTCTGCCTGTAATACTTCTACCAAAAATATCACCCATCAACTTATAGAGTGCCTCACCCTCACCCATGGTATCCTACACACCCTCGCTTTAGACTAAGGAATACATTTTATGGCCAAAGAAGTGCAGCAGTGTGCTCATGTTTATAAAATTCACTGGAATTATCACATTTCCCACCATCGAGAAGCAGCTTGTCTGACAGAAAAGCAGAATGGCCTTTAGAAGATACAGTGGCAGTATTTTCCAGGGCTGGGGCAAAGTGCTCCTGAAGTCTGTGTATGCTCTGAGCCACATCCAATGTAAGGTAGTGTTTCTCCCATAGCCAGTACTCAAGTGCTGAAGAATCAAGGAGTGGTATCAGGGATATGCCACCTGCCGTTACCCTTAGACACCCATTAGCAATTATTTCCATCCTGTTCTTACTTTATGCTCTGCTGGTCTAGAAGTCTTAGTTCCAAAGGAGTAACTTTGAAGAGAAGCCATGACAATAAATCCATTGAGCTGGAAGCTTTGATTTCCCACTGGTCATTTTGGGTTCCTGGTGTCTAGGAATCAATAGGGGAGGTGTTGTGTTCATGGAAGGGACTGATCCAGGTTGCCAAGGGAATGGGAAACTAGAAAAGTCCCTTCTGGGTGACTGTAGAGCTTTGTGCAAGATAAATCCAGACTTCATAACACACACACATTCAGTAACAATCCATGTACATTAATACAAAGAAGAAATCTCCTCCAAACAGATTCTTCTTTTCACTGTCTAATACTTTGACAGCTCTAAATCATCACATGAGGCAAATTTATTAAGAAGAAATTAGAGAAAATAAACAATTAGAAGTTCACAAACATAACTCATTCCTTCATCAAGATTTCCACAACAAAAGACCATGGAGGCAAATGCGCACCTAATGAGCAAACATTGCGGGCTTGTTTAAAAATTTCTTGTGCCCAATTGGGTGAAGCTCACAGAATATACAGTGAAAGATCCTTGAATGTGAAACAACTTTTCAAAGGCAGAATCTTCACCACACTGACTCTACATACTGCCCAAAGCAGAAGTTCAACCAATAGTAAGTCTGAGGTTTGCACTTGCTCCATTCTCGTTAGCTAATATCTAAACAGGCAACTAGTAAAGGTTTTAGGACTGCTGAGGAAAATGACTTATGTGCCCTGCAGATTTTTGAAAGTCATCGCACCAATTTATTTTTTGGATAATATCTTAAAATGCAGAACATGTATAAAAGTCCCAAAACAACTCTGGTATTGAGATCATGAAGCAAATTTTGATATAAGAGATGAAAAGTGCATTTATTCACATTGTAATTATGCAAGCATGAGAAGACATATTTCTTTTTTAATCAATATTTCTAGTTTTGTGTTCAAACAATACTTTTTGTGGAATACAGTTATTAGAGAATTATTTTTTTAACAACCAATATTTTCTTGCTTTGCTTCACTCAATATTCTGTATAGTATAGAAAATATAATTGTAAGTATAATTATTTATGTAACTTTAGGTATTTATTATTCCTTGTTTTTCATCTTTTTTTTGGAACCAGAGATTGAACTCAGGCCCTTGCACTCGCCAGGCAAGCACTTATTCTACTGAGGTATCTCCAAGGTCCTCTCCGTTTTCATTTTAGCTTTCATTCCTTTCAACAGAACACTGAAGTGTTACCAAAAATTTGCCACTGTAACAAAATATTTGAGAAAAACAACTTAAGGAAAGAAAGATTTAGCTTGGCTCATGGTTCAGGGGTTTCAATCCATGGTCTCTGTGTTTCTTTGTTTATGGGCTAAAGGTGAGACAAAGCACAATGGTAGAGAAGGAAGTGGGGGAGTGAAACAGATCACCATGGCATGTCTGAGAAGCAGAGAGGAAAAAAGCAAGGGATTAGGGGAGGATACCCCTTCCTGCTGACTGACTTCCTGCCACTAGTCCTCAGCTCCTAGAGTTTCCAGGATCTCCCAGTTATGCCATCCAGCAATGAACCCACTAAGGAATTAACGACTGTTGAAGTCAGAGTCCTCATGATCCAATCTCTTTCCAAACTCTCTACCACTGAACATGAACATTGGAGACCACACCTTTCCTACCTAGTCCTCCGTGAGTCATTTCAAACCCAACTATAAAAACAACAGCAACGGGGGCCCGGGAGATGGCTCAGTAGAATAAGTGCTTGCCTGGCAAGCGCAAGGCTCTGAGTTCAATCCCCGGTTCCTCCCCCAAAAAAAGAAAAGAAAAGAAAAAAAGAAAAAACAATAGCAAGACTTCAAGCTTTATTATTCACCAAATATCACCTCAGCTTTTGGCAAATAGGAAAATGGCTTGCTGTAAGGTTCATAAAATTCAGTTCATGATGGTTAGAAAAACAGCACAAACTTGTTTCTCCAAATGAGGGATTTGTCTAGAGATGTGTTGAAACTTTCATTTTGTGCAGGAATATTTACTCTCTGTGTTTAGAAGAGGGAATAGTCCCATGGTACACTCTCTCCCCATGTATTTCTTAATATTCAGAACAAATATTAAGGAGTCAGCACCCTTATAATAGTAACAATAACACAGAAGAAGATGTAGCTACATTTTTGGCAATTTTATACAAAAACTGAGAATAAAATGTCTTCATAATTACATCGAAGATTATTTTGCTAATAATCAAAAGGAAAATTCTTTTTCACAGACCTATTGACATCTATCAAATATATAAAATATTCTTCAATATCTGGCTTCATGAATTTTCTGTAATCTTGGTTTTCCCACGAGAATACCTGTAAACATAAAGATCCTTACATTTTTCAATATCAGTACTTGAATACTAAGGTCAATTTAAGGATGAATGTTAAATTCCTCACCCAGTCAATGCCAAAATACATTAGAGAAATGAAACGTTATTGCGCTGATGGTGGATGAAGCCAAAAACACTGATTCATAGCTGGCCTAAAGTGCCTGCAAAGGGGTGGCTCGGGCAAGCAAAATCCAGAGTCAATTAATTAGGGCTTTCATTTTATCAACTGTTTCCAGAATTTCTTATAAGTTTTGCAGTAAGCAAAGTCACTTTATAGCAAATCTGAAGTTTACCACCCATACATTTATTCTTACCATAATCTGTGAATAGATGGTGAATAATAAAAAGAATGGTTGGCTTCTTTATTGAATTTTGTTTTGAATGTTTTAATTGAGAAAAAAATAAATCTATCATAAACAGCCTTGTACTCACAGCTGGAACTAATAAGTAACATTTGTCCTATTCACAGTAAGTGTTTTCTAATTTAATTTCATTTATTTTATTAAGTAAAATAAGAAAGTTACACAAATTGAATTTGTTTCTCAGTCTCAATTCTATTCCTTTCCTATTCACTAACTCCAACCAGAAAATACAACCATCAATTTATGTGGTATCAGGGTCTGTCCATGCCCTGAAGTAACTTAAAATGGCCTTAACCTCGTACTTCTAGAACTTACCTCTGTTCTGTCTGGAGTTTTTGGACTACTAGAGCCAGAAACTTTATGTAAAGCAACTCAGAAGCATCATCATCATTCCTTATGCCTGAAACCCTTAAGTACTCACTGGTAAGGATGGCCTCTCAGTCCATCTCTCTTCCATAAACTCTCCAGAGTTCCCGGGAGGACTGCATGTCTAGTGTCACAGTTGTAATTAATTTGGTACAATAATTTATTGGTTTTCTTCCCCTTACAGCTCCAATACCCCTTCCCCAAGTGTGCTCTCTGAGACACATCCTGAATGATCTCGCTGCTTTCTAAACCTTATCTCAAGATACATTTTGGTGCAATGCAAACTGTCATGTAACTGTCATGCTGTCAAACTTAGCGCCCTCAAAATGTTGTCTGAAGATGTTTTTTTCACAACTCACACTGCTACACTTTCCAGTCCATGACTTGGGGTTATCAAATTTATGCAAACAGTGCAAGACTACAAATATAATTTTATTTTTCTCCTTAATATTGTTTTGAGACTACTTCATTGTTATCATAGGTGACAAATAATGTTTATTCATTTGAAAATGTACTGAAGGGCCAGGGAAATAAGTCAGTAGTATATATGCCTGCCTGGCAAGTGCAAAGTCCTGAGTTTGATCCCCAGTACCAAAAGAGAAGAAAGAAAAAGAAAAAGAAAGAAAGAAAGAAAGAAAGAAAGAAAGAAAGAAAATAAATATTCATTTTGATTTTTTTTCTTTTGTTTTGTTTTGTTTGGGTATGGGGTCTCACTACACAGCTCAGACTCATAGTGATCCTCCTGTTTTCAGCCTCCCCAGTGCTAGGATTGTAGGTGTGCACCACCATATCTTGTCTCCAGCCAACTCAGTGTGGTGCTGGGGATTGAACCCCCATCCCTGCACTTGCTTAATAAATATTCATTGTGTTATGCACTTTTGGTGCTCATTAAAGCTGAAATCAATATTTTGCTATTATAAACAAGGCAACTTTGAATACTTTTGTATACAACTTCTTAAGTACACACACGAGAGCTTGTTTCCATTTAATATCCGTAGGTGCTTTATTACTTGGTCATAAGCGCACATGTCATAACTTTATCACACACCGCCAAGTTATTCAAAATATTTAACAAATTTTACTCCAGCAACAGTTGAGATTCAAGTTCATTTGTTTCTATATATTTTGTCAGAAAAAATAATATTCAGTAGTGTTGACCGTTTGTGTAGGTCTTCAAAGTGAGCAGGAAAAAGGAGAAAAATTGAGAGCTTGTTGAGCCGAAGAAACTAGAAGCAAGTTGGAAATTAATACTCATATCAGTTAAATAATTTAAAACAAATTAATGAATCAATGAATGTAGTATACATCAGAAAAACTACATGATGCATGTTATGTACAAAAATTTCATATGCCTATATGACATACAATTAAATACTATAGCTTATATAAATTTGAAATATATCCATAGAAATTACATTTTATAGGGCATATCTATCTACAAATCTGTACCTCAGTTTTCTCTATATAAATTATATGATTCTGTATTGAATTCCATACAACAAATATTCCCTGGCAAATGTTATTCTTGCCCTTAGATCAAATCTGAAACTAAATAATATGATGTCAAAATTCCATTTTCCTAAAATGTTTTCCAAATAAAGGTCAAATATCTTTAAATATTGTCTAATATATTTATACAGAGACTATTGTTAAGTCCTCCTGTTACCTGGAAGAGATTTACAATTATACGAAAATTTTTGAGGAAATATTGGTAGTAAGTAGGAGATACTGTAGAACCAAGAATTACAGAAACCAAGGTAGGAAAATATTGGTGAATTCACTCAAAAAATGAAATGTGTAACTTTGTCAATGTTTGAGTCTACCCAATACAGTGACAACAGTAGTACTGGTAACATACCTTGAGTTTCATGCTTTCTTTTCAGGAGACCCATTAAAAATTACAAAATAATTCATATTCTGTAATTACACTTTTATGAAAAAAATTATTAATTTATCCCTTACATATTAAAACAAGGCATTTCTGGAGTAAAACACATACCATGGACTTCATCTGTATTAAACCAGTGAAACTGTAACAAAATAATCCAATTTAATTAATTAATTTATTTATTTTGTGGTACCAGGGATTGAACTCATGGTCTTGCGCTTGCCAGGCAAGTGCTTATTCTACTGAGCTATCTCCCTGGTCCCTTAATTTAAATAAATATAAATTTGGCAAAAGATGAACTAAAGTAAAATTTGGAAAGTTTAGGAAACAAATTTCCTAGTAACTAAATATTTTATTTATGAACAATCAAAAATAGGCATTTCTGTGATATATAATTAATACATATGTATATATACATACAATTAAAATAATTGAAAAATGTTCAAAATCATTTGAAAAGGAAACCTAGATAGGAGATTTTTTTGCCTTATAAAGACTTTGTCTTTACTTTAATATTAAAAACATCTGGTGCTGAGTTTTACTAATCTTACCTAGAATCAGGTAGTTTACTTGGGAATGCCTAAATCCTAAAAATGATGGTATTATTCAATGCAACTAAATTTTTTCATGTTATATTCATTTTATCTAAAATTACAATTGTGTAAATATGATGAACATGAGATTTCAAACTTTTTGAAATCCAATTGCAATTTTTATTACACAGAGAAATATTTAATAAGCTAACTATATTTGTAAATAGGAAAATTTAGTCACATACTGACTGGTGTTGAACCAAATTTATGTGTGTGTGTGTGTTGGTAGTTGACTTGCACATTTTAGTTGCATCTAGGAAACAGGAGATTAGGGCATGACAGAGCTGGCTGGAAGGTAGGAGTGGCTGGTGAAGGTCCCAGAACACACGAGCGGAGCAGGCTCTGAGGCCCTGAGGGTAGACTGCACCTGAGAACCACAGCAGGCTTTGCATAGGCTGGCCTAGACTGGACCTCAGCCGGAGCTGAGGTACCCAGCCTTGCCCTGCAGGACCCCACGCAGGATGCTGAGGGCTTGCCTTGAGATGTGGGGGGCGGAAAAGGGCAAAGATGCCTGCCTATGAGAGCTCTCTGCTCTGGCCTGTGCTCCAACCTTGAGGGAGACCTTTTAATTTGTTTTCTCCTCTTCCACTCAGCCCAAGCTCACCCTATAGAACCTGTTCATTCTCCTTTCTGCATCTTTACATTTTCAAATAAAGGTTGGTATTGGTATTAGTTTTCACTCATTTCATCAAATTCTTTGTTCAAGATGAGAACCTGGAAGCCAGGTCCACTAGGAGGCATGAGGCACTACAAACCTGGTAACCCCTAACTCTGGCCTACTTGTAGGAGACTACCAGATTGCATCCATATGCCTTGGAATGGAGAGATTTAAAAAAATTCAGTTATTCAAGTAATTTTGTCTTTTTCCCCCCCTTAGCATTTAGGACGGGGTCTACAGGGTCTCACTACACAGATCCGACTCCTAGTGAACCTCCTGTCCCAAGGGCTGGGATTACAGGCACGTGCCACCACACCTAGTCTCAATCTCCATCTCAGCGCGCCCCTGGGGAGGGCCGGCACGGCACACTGAATCTGGCCGCTGCTCTCTGCCTAAGCAGGCGCTTTAGTCTGCTGAGCTATCAGGCAGCACAATTTGATCTTTAAAAATGACATATAGAATATTTTCAGAATAAAATAACCCAGTAAAATAGAGTTGATCCCTCTTTATGAAACTTTTCAGATATTTCCTTAAAGACGAATGAAACAGAGAATACAGATTATCAATATAGAAAGATAATTCCCACAATTCAAAGCTTCAGACACTTAATCTGTCCTGCAAAATCAACCACCAGAGAAATTTCAGTGCAAGAAAATTAACAAATTGAACATTAGAAAGCTTTTGAAAAATGCATAAAGATAAAAAGCCTGTCAAGCAAATAATTTTGAAAAGAAGGAAAAATAATTTAGTGAATCTATAAGCAAAATGAAAATGAGTTGGATACAAGTACAGGAATACATAATTACGTACACACACGCACACGCACACGCACACACACGTACACTGGAGCATTAACTTTAACAACTTACTGTTGGAATCACCTGCAGGCTGACTGTTGCTCAGGGGAGAGAGGCCAAGGAAGCTCATTTGGTCTGATCCAATTTAGATATGCAAATTTTAGCTCTTGTGCTTGAAAGGAACCTTACAGCACAGTGTAATCTGTATTTTTAGTTGTAAGATATGATGTTTCTAATCTAATAAAAACATCCCTCCGTATTTCTCTTTAACTCTCACAATATTGTATCCTACACATTGTTCCCTTTCAGCTTTAAATGTCTTTTAAACTTATCAAATAGGTTTCTTAGTAAAAGACAAATATATTATAGAATTTATCCTACCCGCCAAAGAGAAAATGGAATCTTAAATGGTAATTAACTGGTAATTTATATTTTGTGGGGGACAGACAAAAAGTCCTGGGAGGACAAGAAAAAATCATTAATCTATGTCAAACATATCCATTGACAAGATCATCAGAAAGTTAAACTTTGGAATTGAAAAATGCAGTTTTTGCACTAATGATATATAGTCATAGAAAGATATTCTTAACTAAGATTTTATCCATTTAGCTAATGACCTTGGCAAGATCATTTGAAAAAGAAACTTATTATGTTGTTTCATTTGCAGATTATATTTTAGACAAGTGGTTTTTTCTTACCAAAACAAGTTAATAAATACCTTCATTGCATGCTTATTTTTAGTATTTATAGACATGTTTTTTAAAGTAGGAAAAATAAATTATGTATCTGCCCCACACATCAACAATGTTTTTTGTAATGTTTCTGCCTTTGTAATGTGTCTTCAGATATCATGTGTACAGGGAAACAGTTTAACTCGGATCAACTTTTTTAATAGACAAGATAACAGCAAACATTGATTCCAAAAATGGCGTCCTCCTGTAAAATCCCAGCCATTCTCTCTTTCTTCTATTTTATCTGAGGTAGAGAATGTAGTACACTGGCGTCTATCCTGTGGCACAAGAGCTCTCTGTCAGCACGTGAGCAAAATCACTTCACATCTTAAAAGTGGACAGCTAAAACATTTTCTAAATCTGTAAGTGCACTTAGAAAATTTCATGACGTTTTCAGATGGTTGTACAAAGTCCTACAAGCCACCTGAAAATCTACAAGGAACTTCCGGGCATTGCAGTAGCTGCAATGCATTTTGATAACATAGTTTTGCAGTTATGTAAGATGAAAATAATTCTGTGTTTTCTTCCTTCTCTAGACAAAGCTATATTTGAAAACTTCATCTTTCTTGCTTATGTTGGATAGATTTGGAAATCTGGTGGTGGAGTTATTGCAATTTCAAGAAAGCTGTATGTACAGTAAAGCCTCAGTTTTCAGGTTTAATTGTGATGTTGGCACTTGCTATAAATAAATGGATTTGGGGCTGCAGTGTAGGCACTGGGAATCTAAAAGTTTTACCATCATAGAGGTAGGAAGAAGAGAAGTTTGGATAAAATGGATATGAATTCCACTTTGGTCATGCATATAATATGCAGAAATATGAGGGAATAGCATTAATTACTAGTTGAACTTTTGTCTGTTACTAAAAATAAAGGCTTGAATTATAAAAAATTGAGAAGTTCACACTTAGTTTTACCCTGTAACGAAAAACTCTGTGGGGATGGGAATTGGAAATTCATGTTTGTGAACTCAACCCTCTCTGTTCCAAGCCAACTTTGCCAAGTTGGCTTTGGCTTTACCAACCTTAGAAAAGGTCTTTTGTCTCTAGAACAACCCTCTGTAATGTACTGCTCATATTTCTATCAAGACCTTATTATTTATTTATTTATTTAGTGACAGGCTCAGCGTGCCCTGGGGGCAGGGCTGGCATGGCATGTGGTCCCAGAGAATGAACTGTGGTCCCTATGCACGTGCCTAAGCTTGCCTAAGCAGGCGCGTTAGACTGCTGAGCTATCTCGCCAGCCCTAGACCTTATTTTAAACACAGAAATCTGATCTGTTTCTTTCCAGAGTTAATATATGATTCCTAGTTGCCCTTTTTCTTCAGAAAAATATCTCATCATTTTAATGGGCACCCAGAGTACGTAACCTTCATCCACCCTCAGAGCATGCACAGAAGGACTCTGCATCCCGCACTCAATGCAAAATTCAATCAAGGGCTCTCTTGTCCTTGCTAATCCCTTCCATCTAGGGCCTACTTCTCAGGTTTGCTTCTACCTGTACCAATGCATTCATTCAATGAAGACCAATAGTTTTTCTTCCAGAGGAGTTTCTTGCTTAAGACTGAGTTTTATGAACCATAACACCCTACCAAACAGTCATGCTATTGTAGATATTGTTTGCCATGGCTAGACTCAATTCTAAGGGGTGAAGTTCATTTTCTCACTAGGTATAAGATATCTCAGGGGAGAGTAAATAAGAACATGCATTGCCCACCTAGAGTCACAGGGATAAAAATGATAGATTTACTATGTAATAAATCTCAATTAATTTAAACTATGCTTATAAATATGCATAAATTTCAAATATGGTAATATGGGATGGGGTAACAAAAGGATTCAAATAGTGGTTTAATTCATTTGAAATTTCACACCTTATAAAAGTATATATGATAGCAAAATATATTTGGTATTATACTATCTACTTCCTAAAGTTATGGAAACTATTGAGGATTGAGGATTGATATTGAAGACTGATACAAATCAATGCTAAGCCACTTAATTTTATGAAAGCAGAAGCTTGGTGAAGGACATTTACAAATATATCTGTAAGGCCTCTTTTTTGTTGTTGTTTTTTTTTTTGTAACAGGGATTGAACACATAATCTTGTACTTGCCAGATAGGCGCTTACACCACTGAGCTATTGCCCCAGCCCAAAGCTTCTTTCTTTTCAAACTTTTTGGGAAAATATGTTATATTAGACATGTATATACATAATGCTTATGAAATCTTATGTGTGTCTTTAAATGTATTACTTAAATTTTATATATTTATGGGCTGGCGAGATGGCTCGTGGTCTAAAGCACCTACTTGGAACAAGCTGAACTAAAGCACAGGGACCGCGGTTCAATCCC
>NDGM011112814.1:0-10017 GCA_002564305.1 Octomys mimax
ATATTCAGGGCGGAATATATTTGCCAAATTGTCACAGTGTCTATCTGAATTGATGGTGAGTTCACATAGAAAAATTTTGGAAAAGTCTGAGGATGGAGGTATGATTTTAAAAAAAAAGATCTGCTTGTGGAGCACTTGCTAGGCCAGCTTGACATGTTTGGATTTCATCTTGAGGGTTATAGGAACTCTGACGGTTTTTTTGAACAGAAGTATGACCCAACAAAAGGGTTGAGCAAGATTGTGAATGATGCAGATAGGCTGAAGAGGTAGCAAGGGGAGAAATCTTAAGGAAAAACACACATCATGATAATAACTAGAGATAAGTACGTATATGTCTTCTATAGAAGTAAGGGCAAACCTTTTAGAAACCAACTGCCAAACTGTAACCCAAGACCTACTTATTTATTGAAAGGTGCTAACATTGCCATGAAAACTAAATACTGAAGTCTTAGTTTAGAAAAAAACCAAAAACCTCATACATTAACATCTTTTGTTTTAAAAGAAAAACAATAGTACGTTTGCCGCCACTATCCTATAGGGATACTTTTCCCTTAGTAGGACTTTTAACTGAGAAGCCTAGAATGATATTGTGCCTTAACAAACAGGGAATTTTAAAAGGAACTGACTGCAGAGGAGGTGGATAAAGGGACTTCGGATGGCCCAACTGCAGACAATGAATCAGAAGTAGAAAAACAAGATGTGAGGGTGATCTGGCTGCAACAGCTGTCACCCCATTGATCGCCATGGTTGATTCAGCCGATCTGGCTGGACAGATGGGTGTCCTCTTCCTCCCTCAACCCTCCCTGTGCATCCCTCCTGAAGCTGTGCACTAAGTAGAAGAGGACAACCATCCCCGATAAAGGAGGACCATTCCTCGGTCAAGGGTATACGAGTAGCTGCACTCCTCTGCTAGAACCTCCAAACAAGCTCTCAAGAAGTAGAAAAGCAGTAGTTAATAAAATTGCTAGGAGTTTACAGTACCTCCCCACAGTTGTCTGAAGTAACCCCCTCAAAAGGCCATAAAATAGGTACTGTTGTACCCAAAATACAGATGAAAAAATTGAGGTACAGAACATGGAAAAGCAAAAGGAACCAAAGTTAAACTAGTAAGAGGCTTATGTTGAAGAGATCAGGAGAGAAAAGTGGGTCACCAGAAAAGAGGAAGTAGGCCAGCCAAATAGCTCAGTGGATTAAAGCGCCTGCAAGCAGGGGCTGGGGTTCAATCCCCCGGCCTGCCTTGCCAGCTCCACTCCTGGGGCACGCTGAGATGGCAGTTGAGACTGGGCATGGTGGTGTACACCAATAATCCCAGCTCTTGGGAGGCTGTTAACAGGTGGATCACTAGGAGTCCAATCTAGTAGTGAGATCCTGAACACCTTTCCCTAAAATACAAAAAAAAAAAAAAAGAAAGAAAGAAAAGAGGAAGTCCAGGCCACTGCCTTATCACTCAAGGAACAGGAATGAGGAGGGGCTTGAAGACAAAGATACTCAGATTCTATTGATGTTCAGATTTATAAGTGGGAAGACAAGGTTAGAGCCTTTCATGGGTGTGTTGGGCAGGTGTCAATCTTGAAAACTTAATATTTTTCTACCAAGAGGGAAGGAAAAAATAAGTAATTTTTTTTTTTAAAAAGGGAAGGAACAAGGCAAATAGCAACTCAGTTTCAAGGGGTTAGAAAAGAGCCACCAGTAGAATCAGATGAGTTTGTGCCTGGTAGGGTAAGCTCAGCATTTAAGGATGAGAAACAGGATGGCAAGGAGGGTGACATCACAGAGAAGCGTTAGGTGGTCTTTCCAAAACTGGGTGATCCACAAGTCCTGGAAAATGGAGAGGGAGATGCAAATGTGAGCCAGAGGGCCTGTGCCTGGAATTCCTTCCCAGTTCTGTGCCCTTATTTCTGCACCTTCCCTCCTCCATGTACATGCAGTCGTCTGGGGATCTCGAGAATGACGAGCAGGCAGCCAGTGCCATCTCTGAGCTGGTCAGCACAGCTTGCGGCTTCCGGCTGCACCACGGCATGAATGTTCCCTTCAAGCGCCTATCTGGTGAGCTCCCTGTCCTTGCCCTGGTGGTGGGGGTCCTTCCAGAGGCTTTTCAAGAAAGAAACAAATATTTGTCTCCTTCACCAAATATCCTCGTTCAGCCACACTCTGCCTTTAGTGTTAGGACTGAGTAAGGAAGAGAAAGGGGATTTTACAGTGACCTGCCCTTCCAATCTCTCAGCCTTGGACAGTTTTGGCTATTGATCCAGCCAATCTGCTGGACCCTGTGGCGCCCCTCAAACCCCCTAATGCTCTGTTCCTTTCCCTCTCCTTGGTGTGTCTCCTCCAGTGGTCTTTGGAGAACACACGCTGCTGGTGACTGTGTCAGGACAAAGGGTGTTTGTGGTGAAGAGGCAGAACCGAGGCCGGGAACCTATTGACGTCTGAGCCTGCCAGAGGGTCAGGGTCGGAGCAGTGGACTGGCCCTCTGGGTCTCTGTGTTGAGGAGAAGCACACACCCTGACACTTTCCTCGGCTTGCTGCTGGAAACAGGGCCTTCTGGTCATCCACATTTACCTGAAGAGTAGAGACTTCGGGATTTTGTGCTATGTTAAGAACTTGAGCAAGGGGGCTCCCTTTCTTTCCTTCCTCCACCCCGCTCCCCAATAAACATGAACCTGATATGACCTAGGCCTAGGGATGTTTGTACAGAGGGTCTGTGCTAGGAGGGGTTGCTTTTTGTCTGCTAACTTTTGTGGAAACAATCTGTATTTCAGCCCAGGATGGGTGGGGCAGGGCCACCACCATTATAAAACTAGGAATAGGAAAAACAGCCAGGAAGGGAGCTGTTTGCACACATGCAGAGGGAAACTTCCTGAACTCCTGTGGTCTGTTCCTTCCATTAACACACAAACAACAGCCATTTTTCTCCCTCCTGAACGGGCATTTAATAGTCTTATTTCAGTTGGAAGCTGTAGTTGAAGAATAAGTTACAGCAACAGAGGGTCCCCCCCCACACACACAAAAAAAGACACAACTTAAAGTGCTTCAGGCCACCAAAGTAAACATGAAGGGCAGAAGGAGGCCACCTAGCTATCTCCCAACCCCTGAGACAGGCGGGTCATTGTCAAGGTCCCTTTACCATCACCACCCTCTAATCTCAGCGCTATGGGTGGGTAGGTAGGAGGGAGAGAATGTCAGAGGCAGACAGAACATAACAAGAATGAGGAAAATACTCTGTAAACTTACAAGGGACAAGGATGGGGGCGAGGGAGCTCTTGGAGCCCTTGCCCTGCCTAAGGTGGGGCCAGCCCCCCCCCAAAGGAACTTGGAAATACTGTTGGCCTGGGGCTGCAGCCACACCACCCATTTCACAGCTTCTGCCCTTGTCCCTCAGCAGACATAGACAAGGCAGCCCTGCTGGGCCTCTTCATCCACAGCAGGAGGTGTCGCAGGGGAGGCACAGCCTGGGAGCAAGAAGCCCACCAGGGGCTTCTGGTTTCTGGAGCTAATGGGGGCAGAGCAGCACGGTGCTACTTGACAGGCTCCACCACCAGGACTTTGCACTCGCGCTTGGCAATCTTGTCCAGAGACAGCACGGCCTTGTCTGGAGGCAGGTAGAGGGGCCGGCCGACAGGAGAGGCAACAGGGGGCGTGATGGCCCTGCGCTCCATCACACTGCCAGACCTGGGGGAGGGCAGAGGCTGTGGGCTCCGCTCAGACACAGCCCTCCCTCCCCACTCCCTGTTCCAGCTTCTGCCCATGCCCATGGGAAGCCTGCCCCAGTGCCTACCTCATGAGGTGACTGCGGGAAGGCTGTTGGTGGGAGAAGGACTGTGAGCGACCCAGGCTGGCCTGGTGCCTCTCCACCAGGTCGCGGACAGCAGGGCTGCTGGGGCTGCTCTTGCGAGAGAGGGGCCGGGCTTCGGGCGGAGGGTGGGACACACTGGCAGTGAACTGCAGCTTTAGCTTCATGTGCTGGCTCAGCTGCAGCAGGAGACATGCATCAGCAATTCCAGCCAGATCTTCTTGAGTGTCATCTTCCCTCTACCCAGCCCTCCGGCACCACCTATTACAAGTTCTCCCTCTGTAGAAGCTAGGAGTCCTGACCATATCCCTCAGCCCATCCCGCAGCACTGGCCCACCTCAAAGAGCCCCGACCTCAGAGCCTGGAAGGCCACACTGAAGGTAAGTGCACTGCCCTTCCGTGAAAAGCCAAGGTTGTTGAGGGGTGTGTGGCAGACGATGGAGTCCAGGGCCGCCTGCATGGCCCGGCGCTCCTCCTCACACAGCTGTTTTCCTGAGGGGCAGAAACAGGCACTGATGAGCAGTGGACAGCCTTCCTCAGTCCTCACAGCCATCACCAGTGTGGCCATACTTGGTTTTCAAAGCTGTTCTGTAGAGTAAACTGAGTAAATATGATGGTTTGTGGAGGGTTATGGGGAACTATACAGCATGCTGAAGTTCGTTCCAACCATGTTAATTAATTCATCTTCAAAACCATGAAGTGTTATTTGTCCTATTTTAAAGATGTAGATCAAGGCCCAGAGAGGCTAATTAGCTTACCCAAAGTCTCACAGCTCACAAATGAGTAGCAGCTCTAGCATTTAGGCCCTTCAAGTCATTCAGCCCTACTGTGTCTCAAAATTCCATGTGTCTCTGGGGACATCACCCAGGTATAAAGCCAGAGCCAGATGCCACAGGTCACCCACTGTCCCACTTCATTCATCTTCCATTCCCCATGCCTCCCAGGGGACAAGGTCTTAGCCTGGTAGCTAACCCACCAGCCTGTGCATGCTCCGGGGTCCACACAAGCCTCACAGCAAGGAAGTCTTGGAGATTGTTGAGCAGGGTGTAGGTGACAGTGAACCGCTCATAGGTCCGCACAGGGGACTCACAAGAAGCAGTCATCACAAAGCAGGGGCGGTCTAGGCGGACGCTGGGCAGGCTAGGAACAGAGAGAAGGAAGCTAGATAGATGTGTTTCAGGCCACAGAGGTGAGAGGAGGGTCCCTGACAGGGGCTCCCATACACTTACCGGTAGTGGGTATAGATGCTCTGGGTGAAGGGCAGTTTTGGGGTGGACCACTGAACCACAGCAATCAGGGGAACTTCGAGGCCCTGCATGTGAGATAAAGGGAGATACTACTTGCATCAGAACTCTCCTCCCATCCTTAGGTTCTTGGCCTGGCCCTCCCACTCCCTTTTTTTACCCTTTTTCTCAAATATTCCAACCCCTTGTCCTCACCTCCTTGGCCCCTGGAGGGGGCTGCTCACTCCCTCTCAGCTGAAACAAGAAGTTGTGTTCCTCCAGGGCATTAAGTGGGCAGGGGAAGCAGCCAGAGGTACCAGGGAGCCGGCAGAAGGAGCCCATGGAGACTTCACCTGACTGGTGACTAGTTCAGAAGAGAGCAAAACAGCGCATGATTTCTCTGTGCCAGAGCTCAGCCCCTGCCCATGTCCATGTCCACAACTTCACAGCCCTGCCATCCCATGGGCTCTCACCAGACGTTGTCCACCAGCAGCACAGAACCATCGGGCATGACAGGTAGATAACTGGCATTGAAGTTAGGGAGGATTCGGATATCCCAGATGGAGATCTCCTCCTGAGAGGAGCTGTTCAGCACTGTAGAAGGTAACCAGCCTAGCTCAGAGTAGCTGGGTCTCTGCACCCATCCCTGCCAGCTTGCCAGGAACCATGCCATCCAGTCAGTCCCCCTGCTGCTACCCAAGACCTGTGCCAGCAGATCTGCTCACCCTTGAGAACGGTCAAGTGTTTTCCAGCCACAGTGAACTGCCGGCATTTCAGAACCGGAGGAGGCAGCAGCGTCAGTAGGGTGCTCACTGCAGGAAGGTGAAACAAGCAGATGATAGGGGAGGGTCCTAACCTCCCCTCCAGCCCACAGTTCTTACTGTCCTCTCCCATCAGGCCCTTTCCAGAGTCACCCCTCTACTCTGCCCCTCCCAGCCCCACCCTAGCGTTTCTTCCCCTCTGCAGCACTTTCCCACCTTGGGCCTTGAAGGCGCTCTGCTCGCCCCGGAAGGTCTCCCCAGGAGATCGGGTCTGCAGCAAGCGCAAATAGCCTTGATCTCTGACCTCTGGTGCCTCAACTTCTCGCTTCCACACGGTCACTACAATCTGAGTACAAGAGACATGGAACCCCAATCAAGTGCAGAAATAGTCCGCAGGGCCGTGAGAGGGTGTCTCAACTAGGTCAGGAGCTCCACCCTCTCTATCTTACCTTGGCCTTGGGTGTCCCTGGAGGCAGTCTATCCAGTGAAACAGTGAGTGGGAAGATGACCTCATCTGTGGACACGATGGGTTCCTCCACAGGCAGCTGAGGTTATGAAAACGGTGAAAAGGTCAGGAGAGGGTCACCGAGTGCCACTTGCCATTCTTCCCTTTAGCGTGTCTGCAATATATGGACCGTCATGCCCTGCCTTCTGTCATCAGTTCCCTTCCCCACCACCAACATCCCCCTCCAAGACGTGTCCTTGGCGCCCAGCAAGCCGCCCCTGAGTTCTGTGCCCGGTCACCCCAAACTCACCGTGGTCGCTCCCCCTGAGGTAGCAGGGCCAGGGCCGTGGGTGAGAAGAGGGCTGCAGCCGCGGAACAAGCCCCCGCCCCCTGGGTCCCCTCCGCCTGGGGGCTCAGGGTCCAGGTCACCCGCGCCACCGCCCCCCGGCAACCCGCCTCCAGCGCTGACAGAGGCCAGGGCGGCCAAGGCGGTCGCCAGCTCCGCCCAGGCCCCTCGGGAGCCCAAGCCCTGGCCGCCTCCGGCGCCGGACCCCGCACTGCCCCGGCAGCGCAGCACTAGCAGGAAGCGGACCGTCTCCCCAAGGTACAGATGGTTGCGCCGGGGCAGCGCCCGGTACCGGCCCGGGTCCCCCGCCAGCTCCGCGCGCGGCGGCAGCGGCACCGCTGGGAAGTACATCGAGTAGTCGCACTGGGACTCCATGGGCGGCGAGGAACCCGGCCAGTCCGGTCCGGTCAGGGGGCGAGCGGGCCAGCACGGGAGACCAGCCCCGGCGGGGAGCGACAGGGCCCGCGGGGCTGGGTCCGCTGAGTTCGGGTACCGGACAGGGGTGGTGAGTGACCCGGCCAGGCGGCCCAGAACGGCAGCCGGGTCCGGAAACCGGGGCAACAAACCCGGAACCCAGACCCGGCGGCTCCGGAACCTCGGTGCCGGGAGAAACACTGGCGGAAAACCCGGAAACGGAAGGGGCGTGGTTCAGGGGAACCCCGGAATCTGCCCGGTGGGACTGTGGGGGAGAGGGCGGGGCTCCGTGCGCTCGGGCTGCTGTGAGGCTGAAGATAATAGATGGAGAGGCTTCGCCGGGAAGATATATTAAGGGAACCCTTCCTTCCCCGGACCTGTCTGCAAGCCTCTCCCGTGTTCCCCTTTTGTCTTACAAGGATCAAGTGAAAATTTTGTATCATTTATTCATTCAACTAATGCTTCGTAGTGAGATGATCACAGCCCAATAACAAATATTTCATAGAAAATGTACATGTCATTCCAGCTCACCATTACCCGAACATTTTCAGTTTACTCCCATCTTTTGCCCCTCTAGCGGGGCTTAGAGAGGGCCACACACGGACCTACCGCCCTTGGGACAAGAAAGGCGCAATGTGGGCAGGGGAGGGAGACTAGTTGGGATTCCCAGGCAAAGGCTAGAAGACTTGGGGCTTGAGTCAGGGTAAACTTCCATCCCTTGGGAGGGAAGCAGAGAATGCTTCTGGCAGCTTCTTTCTGTGCCCCAATCTGATGTCTGATACCTATGGGGAAGCCAGCCTTGAAGTTTTAAGGGGCAGTGAGACTGTAGGGGGAAACTGCTTGGCATCCAGCTTGTCCTTGTACTGTAGCTCAGGGGTAGCCAGGCGTTCACACTCTTCCTGGTCCTGGGGGTTCAGTCCATTCTGAAGTACATAACCCAAAACCTTGGCTGACCCAAACTGGAAGGGGCGGAGCTTCCGGTTGGTAATATATTTGGGGTCCAGAGCCTCACCCCCTACTAGGCAATGATTAGCCAAAGCTTCTCTGCGAGCCCGGAGCTCTGCCACAGCACGCTCCAGCCGTTTCTGGCCGAATTGCTCTATCCGTTTCCACAGACTGCGGTTGAAGTGCACGTAGAGAGCCCAATCCAGGTTGTTCCAGGCCCTGGCCCGTGCGGTCAACTGCTGATCTTCAGCACTCAGTCTTCCATTGTTCGCAGCGTTGAGGCCCTGCTCACCTCCAGCCTGGGCGTTGTGCATGAAGCCAACCACGTCATCTAGGCCCCAGCACAGGGCATCTGCCAGCAGAACCAATGACTCATCAAAGTATTCAGCCACCATGACCAGGTCAAAGATGGAGTCCAGCCAGGCCAGAGCCCACTGGATGAAGGGAGAGAAGCCTAAATCTAAAGAAGCAGGGCTGGCTGGTTGGCTATGGCCATCAGCATGGGTGGAAAAAGGCTGGAAGAGAGCCTTGGGATTCAGGATTTGGGCTCGAGGGCCAGTGCCAGAAGGCAGAACATGCAGCTTTAGTGGGCTGCGGTCTTTGGGGAGATCAGGATTCCCTTTGTTAGTCCTCATCTCTGGAGGGAAGGGTAGGCCAAAGTCAAACCATAGCAAGTTTCGGGCATAATGGTCTCCACGGGCCCCAGATTGGTAAAAGCCTCGAGGATTGGCCAGGAAGGCTGCCAAGGATGGTGCCTTGCGGAAGGCTGATGAAGTGGATTTATAGTAGGAAAAGGCAGAGCGGGCCAGAGCTGCTGGGTCTCGAACAATAGAAAAGAAGAAGCTGTCAGAAGGCATGACCTGAAGTACCTGCAGAAGACAGAAAACAGACACAGGGATAAAGACGTGGGCCAGACAGAAGGAAGAAATTAAGCAAAGGCCGAGCCTCTGCAGATCCCCCATCCTCCTCACAGCACTGCTGGGGGGAGGAGGGCCCAGCTTCCTACACTAGTTGTATGGCCTGGGGCTACATCTTCTAGATTCATTTTTCTCATTTGCAGAATGACGATAATCCTAAATTCTGAGATGATTATGAAGGGCACAATAGATAATGTGAAGAAACCCAGAATAGGGCTGAGGAGATAGCTCAATGGTGTAAGTGCCTGCCTGGCAAGCGCAAGGACCTGGGTTTGATCCCTGGTACCGCATGCTATGCTGGCCCTGGAACCCCAGGTGTACTGTGCTGGCCACCAAAAATGGGTATGGTGGTGCATGCCTGTAATCCCAGTACTGAGGAGGCCAATACAGGAGGATCACTATGAGTCCAAGCTTCGTAGTAAGACCCTGTACCAAATAAATAAATAAATAAATAATTTTTTAAAAAAGAAAGAAAGAAAGGAAAAGAAACCCAGAACACATGAAGCTCATGGAGAACTTTAATTTCCTTAGACCTTTCTGTCTGACCTGGTCAGTAAAACTTCTAGAAACCAGATCTTACACTCATTTCTCCACCAAAAACCTATTGAGTACTTACTCTTAAGACTCTTGGTCACAGCTCCAAGAAAAGAACTGGCCTTGGGCCGCTCCAGGGTGTGAGGAGGGTGTGGTCATTGGTAGGACAGAGTGACAAGGGGTAATGATAGTGCCATCAGAGGCCAGTCCAGGATGGCTACAGGGTGAGGCTCTGTTGAGGCTCCTGGACATCCTGAAGAGCAGAAGATACCCTTGGACTAGGGCATTAGGGATCACTGGGCACTTGGAAGAGTGCTTCCCTGAAGACTAGGACCCATGATTCCACTTCTCAAGCAGGATGGTGAGAGTCAGGCTGAGCCATTCCCTAACACACCCTTACACACTGATCCATGTAAAAGTGTAGCTCCTAGATGCCTGAGGGTTTCTGCCTCTGAAATTGGCTTCCATCATTGAATCTATCATGTCTCTGTCACAACGTTCTCCAATCTTCTTCACTGACATGGACGTGCTTGAAGAGCAGAGCCTTTGAACTGTCTCACTGATGGCAGAAGAGAACTGGGAAGAGTATAGTCTTTGGAAGAGTATACCAGATGAACCTGAAATAAAAGCCTAATCCTGCTA
>NDGM011112823.1:0-12197 GCA_002564305.1 Octomys mimax
ACTAGCTGGGTGGTTCTATCCTCTACCCTCTCTGTAGGGATTGCAGCTGCAGGGTTACACCCCTGGTCTGTATGCCAGGCCTGAGCTGATCCTCGAGCAGACAAAGTGGAGTAGGGGGGAGAGCCAGTTCTCCCACATACTCACTGGGTCTGGGCTAGGACTGGGTCAGGGTGTTCCTGGAATGTGGCACAAATTCCTACTTGGTGGGCAGGGTAGGGGAGGTGCTGCGCAGTGGTGGGGGCATCCCAAGGGGGTGGAAGAGGGTCTCACCCACGTTGCGCCTTGGCTAGGCCCAGGAATCTTTCTGCCGGCACAGGGTAGCTGGAAGCTCTCCCACACACTCACTGGACCTGGCCTAGGACTGTGTCTGGGGGTTCCCGGAATGAGGCAGAAATTCCTACTTGGTGTGTGGAGTGGGAGAGGTGCTGCAGGGTGGTGGGGGGCATCCCAAGGGGCGGAAGATGGTCTCACCCACGCTGCACCTGGGCTGGGACCAGGAGTCAGTCCTGCCCGTGCCCGGTACCCAGAAGCTCTCCCACACACTCACCGGACCTGGGCTAGGACTGGGTCTGACCTTTTTCTTTTAATTGTTAGAAAAAAAGCAGTTACACCATCCCAAACTGTTTCTCTTAATTACTTCTTGTATTGTTAACCCAAAAGTACCCAACACTCAAATTTCGAGGAGGAAAAGTTAGTTTTCAGTTTGTAGAGGTTTCATTCCGCAGCCAGCTGGATGAGAGACATGGAAGAAGAAAATCAGCTCGTGTTGGGGCAGGAAGGAAGAAATGAGCAGCAGCATTGAGCCTCTCTTTCTTTTTACATTCCATTCAGGCTATTGGTGTCACTCACACCCAGAGTGGGACTTTCCATTATCCACACCCAGAACTGTTCTAAGTCAATGAGTGTTACACATGTGTAATTTAATCATCACACAGTCTTAATAGTCATACAATACATACATTACTGCCTCAAAAACATCACAAAATGAAGCAAAAGAAGACAATTAAGTTTCATTTCTTTAATTTATGTTTTTATCTTTAAAAGAGTGCAAATTAGAATTAAACAGAAAAAAATCCAAGTGATACAGAATTTCGCTTGACATAGTATTATGAACTTCACAGTATTTGTTGTAATACATACTGCTGTCTTCCAGCTGGTTATTCATATTACCTAGTACATGCATGTAAAATTGGAAGAAGGAAAAAAAAGGAATGTATAAGAAATTAAGAGAAAAAGTACAAAGAATTGAAAAAATGAAATGAAACAAATTAGAGCATTATTTGTTCCTTTCCATAGACCAGCAGAAATGCACAGTACAATTGTCCAAACTGTCCTGCTTACAGACATTGATAAATCTCTTCCCCCACTCCCTCTCCTTTTCTTCTCCTCAACTCAGTAACTCTTTCCATTTGGATAAGTTCATTCCCTTTTCCGTATCTATTGTACCATTCAGATTCCATTTTTCTTTTTCAGGTTCTCACACTAGGGAGACAATCTGATGTTTGTACATGAAGGTCTGATTTACTTCACTTAAGAGTATGTTCTCTAGTTGCATCCATTTACCAATAAAAGACTCAAATTTAGCCTGTGTTATAGCTGAACAATGTTTTGTTATATAAAAATACCACATCTTCTTTATCCACTCTTCTGTTGTTGGTCATCTGTGTTGTTTCCAGGGTTTAGGTATGACAAATTGCATTGTTATAAACAGGGGTGTACATATATTGCTGTGGTATGAGATTTCCAGTTTTTCTGGAAAAATATCCAGGCGGGCAATAGCTGGCTTGAATAGGATCTCCAATTCTATCTTTTTAAGGAATCTCCACACTGATTTCCATAGTGGTTGTACCAGTCTGCACTCCCACCAACAGTGCAGAAGGGTTCCTTTTTCTCCACAGCTTCTCTAGCATTTGTTAGTGAATAAATTCTTTATGTTAGCCTTTATTTCTGGGGTTGGATAGAATCTCAGGGTTGTTTTAATTAAGTTTTGCATGAATAACTAGTTAAAGGCCCCACAGTTTGTCCTTTGTCCTTCTAATGTTCTCTGACAGTCAGTTGAGCTTTCTCTGACAGAGCTTCCATCACCTATAGCAGGACCCAGATCAGGTAGGAAACAGAATAAACCTCATTTTGGCTGTGTATGAAATCTTCTTTTTGTCTGGCTGCTGTCTCACTTAATAAAAATTAAAAGCCATAGTTTTCTTTCTTTTAAAAATTGCACAGTACGATGTTTTGAGATATAAACGAATATATATATATATATATTATATATATATATATATATATATATATATATATATAATATATGATTGCCATAACTTCCTATTCACAGTTTTTCTAGGTCACAATTGTGGTTGAACTATTGCTACAAATCTCAATAGATTTAAAGAAAATAGGAGAGGAAAAAAAGACTGTTATCCTAAGCGACTATGGGAATACAAAGCACTGGAGTAGTTCTTTACCTTTTGTCTAATAGGAAAAAAGGAAAGCTTCAGTATATTAACAAATCAATTACTACAAAAGGGCAGTTAAGAGAGGACTTTAGCCAGGTGGGATAAATGTGCTTTTCCAATAATATCTGTAAATATTGTAAATTATTAAACTAAATATCTCATGACTTTATTTGCTAAAAGAATGAAATCTCCTGTGATAGTCTCATTTAAGCACAAATACTTGTTACCATCTCCTATGAAATATAACTCTTAACTATTTGGCTATAATTATTACAAAACTTTACATGTTTTAAATAATTTTATTTATTCACTGCAAATTCAAAGAGATGGTATAATGATTAAAGAGCTTTAGAAATTGGAAAAATTCATTTCAATTTTAAATGTGATATTGTGATGATTAGCTTTGTCTTTATGACATTGACATTATTCTGCGATCTTATGTACATAGAACAAGAATAGACTTATTAGAAAGCATTAATGTCCAACTTTTTGTTAAAGCAAATTAATGATTCAAATAGAATCATTTCTTTCTTTTTTTAGATTCATTTCTTTCTTTTTATGTATTTGATTGTTACAGGGTCTCACTATGCAGCTTGGGTTCGTGGTGATCCTCTTGCTTTTCAGCCTTCCCAGCACTGGGACTACAGGCATATGCCACCTTGCCCATCCCCCTCCCATCTCTAGCCTGCTCAGCCCTCATGGGGGCGTAGCTGGCATGGCATGTGCTGCCGAGCATTGAACTGTGGTCCCTGAGGTTGCTTAAGCAGGCTCTTTAGTCCACTGAGCTATCTTGCTGGCCCCTAAATAGATTCATTTCTTACCATATCATTAAGCTTGTTTTGTTGTTACATACATTGCTAATTTTAGTCTTCATGAGACTCCTAAATGAGAAATGGGAATATTTCTAGAGAAATATCTCCTGAGAAAATTGGATTTTAAAGAGCTCAGTGTCTTATTAAGAGAAGGAAAGACTTGTAAGACAGGGATGACATCCATAGCTGCTGTCCCTATTGTGTAACTCTTTTCCTTTCCATGCTACAGATGCAGAGTTCTAGCTGTTAAATTCTGTTTGTGAAGGAATTTACTAGGAAAAATTCTGTACTCTGATTTTCAAGGTGATGGAATTAAAGTGACTTGTATAAATTATGAAACCTGCAGTTTAGACTTAAGGCTTGTAGGTAGTTGGGATGCAGTTTCTATTCTTCTGCTTTCTGGGGCCCAGTGGGATTTGGGAATGGTTGCATCTGTGGGCATTGTTGCTTCATTGCTGCTTTGGCTGGTCCTGTTTGCACAGCAATGAAAGTATTTGTGCAGAACGGGATAGCTTGGGCAGTCTAATTCAGAGGAAGAATCCAGACTTTCTTTTCCAGCATCATGCTTCTTTTGATTATTGATCCCACTATCACTGCCCTTGTTCATTGACTCATTTTTGTCTCATTTGGATATTGCATTTCTTTTCTGGTTTTTCTATTCATTTTTTCTTTCATTGAAGCGTGCATACTGATCTTGCTTCCATTCAAGACTCAATATACTGTATCCCTGCTAAATTCTTGGATTATTCCCTTTGATCATTCATAGAATAAAACACTTGATACTTAGAGTCAGGTACAAACTCCCCATGACCTTCAGTCTCAGACCTCCATTTCTTACCACACATATCCTGTTTTCCAGATGCACCTGAAATACTTACAGTTTCCTGGATGCACTGTGATTTAACATCTTCCTTACTTATTCATGCTTCATGTTCTTTCTGTAAAATTCCTGGGATGACTGTTGCTTGGTCACATCTCCACCCCAGTGTCCACAACTATCACAACAGGCTACTGTGACACATTATCTGTTCTTCTTTATCTAACATTCAACACTTTCTTTAGGATGCTGATCTGCTAAAACAATGGAGTTCAGATAATGCTGACAATCATAGCATTATTTGTTGATCATAGGGGTGGGGGTATGACCCCAGGTATGGACCATTAAAGAACATAATGATTGTTACAGCATTGGATATATGGCTTAAGCCATTCTTATCAGTGATTTCCCTGGAACTTTTCATATGCACACTAGAGACTTTTCTCTTGGTTCATATAGCACCGCAGATGCACTTCTGTCTATTTCTAGGAAGACATAGAAGGCCAGGAAAGAAAGTTAATATTTAGAGTGAAATAGCAATGAAAGGTAAAAAAGAGGCCTAAGTGGTTTAAACTCTGAGACTCTTTCTTAGCCAGTAGACATTAGTAAAGTTAATAAACTCATCTACAAAATGGAGAAAAATGACAATAATACTACCTACTTAATAGAACTCTTATGAAGAGTATGTGAATTAGTGCATATAAAAGTGATTAACACACTGCTTAGCATAGGGTATATGATCAATAAATGTTAGCAGTCATTGTTATTAAAGATACAGTTGAGAGTGTCATCTTCTTTCTTATCCAAAGGGACATAGGGACTTTTCTGCTGGTCTTTAAACATACTTGTCCCTGAAGGTGACTTAATTTAGGGACCATTTTTCCTATGCCAGTATCCCTTAGGACAATCTAGAAGGCCAATTACCAACTTCTAATAGCTTGCCTCTCTCACCACTACTCTCTTTGCATGAAACAGTTAGCTAGCAAATCTTAGTGAACAGAACGTCAAAAGTTTTCATTTAATTGTAGTGAAGTTACAATATTTAAGAGACTACAGGGCATAAAAAAAAAACAGACCAGTAAAAATGCTTTCCCATTACTGGAAATTGAATCCATTGTAACACAAAGTAATTTTGATGGTCTCAAGTACTAAATTCTAAGTGGGTGCATTGTGGTAGGGACATATGTAACAAGGGACGAAATTTAGCCAACTCAGCACAACTGCTCCAAGAATTTGCAATATTTTTTGTCTTATTAACAGACTGACCTCATATTTTTATGGGAAAACTGATAAACATTCTTTTGTGGTGTCTTCTTAAGATGCATATGAATTGTATTTTAAAGTGAGTAGCCAGTAACCTCATTTCATTTCTCTCCTCCATGTCTGACCCAGCTCTTTAAAGAAATGCAGCATCAGCATGTCTTTCATCTTTTCTTTCAGCTTGGCTAAGATCTAAGCAAAATTTCCCCAAAATTCATTGATGAGGTATGGGATAGGGTGATACTAATGATCTCTGATATTTCTCTCTAGTTTGGCTTGAAATTTTCCTGTTCTGCCTGCTTTGGGAAATAAGTCATCCGAAACCTTGTAAGGAAAGGTTCAAACATGGCAAGAAGAGAGGCCTGGGTCCTAGTCTTGGTTCTACCATTTGTGGTGTGACCTGGATTCAGTCCTATCTCTTGCCTGGGTTATTTTGATCTTATTTAAATTAAAAAGATTTTGCTGGAGGCTGTGATCTAAGACACATTTGCAATTTATGGTCCACAGGTGACTTTAATGCTTTAGAGTCAATATGAGTCTGAATTACTCACCCTTTCTCTTGTTAAACTTTTCAAATACTGTACATTGATTTATTCAGGCCTTGCTAATTTCAAGGACAAGAAACTCATCAAATTAGTCTACACTTTAAGGGAAGCCATGAAAGGGCTACCCAGGATAGGAAGTGATGTTCTTCCAGACTTAGGGAAACTAGGACAAGTCAGGCATTGAGTCAGAGCATTCTAGTCTGCAGCGAGCTCAAGGTTTCCCATAGGTGCCACATAGGGCACTGGCCCTATTCTCCTGCCTTTTTCTCTAGGTTGGTTTATTCTACTTCACTTTGGATATTCTATTTCTTTGTAATTTTCCATTTTTGGCACATTGTTGACTAAACTGTTACTTTTTAGTTCCCAGAACTTTTTTGTCCTACTTCCTCATATTCATCCACAGCCTTAAGAAGAGAAGTCTCATTTTGGGTCAGGGTGTATCCTTGTCCAGTCAGTGATGGTCAGAGCTCATTTGGTACTCAGAATCACTTCTTTTAAGGGCCATTGGACATCAGTTTCTCTAAAGTAAACCAAGACAGGGGAACAAGGATAGCCCTGTAACCAGAGGTTGATTTAGAGGCTCTTAAGCCTAAAATGAAAACTATAATGTAACTTCTCAGTAGGAGAAGCCTTGAAAGCAAGCAGGAACCCTAAGTCTGGCTGGTGGGTGTATTGATGACTCAGAAGGTGGCCATTAGAGGCCAGGCTTGGTTCTAGCTTAGACTATTTGTTGTTGAGGTCAAACAGATATATTACAGAAAACTTGAAAGTGAAAAGGTGCTTTATAAAGGCAAGAATGTGTTCTGCATGTTCAAATGCAAAATTTATGTGATTCTCTGCTAAACTTCCTTACTATCTAAAACTAGCATGCCTTAGGTTTAAAAGCTGCTTATACATCTTGAAGAACGTATGTCACCACCTAAGGACAATAGAGACATGTAGAACATGATTACTATTGTGCCATGTCACATGTAACACACATAACCTTGCATGTTAGTTATCTATTGTTATGTGACACATTACCCTGCAACGTGTGAAACAACATCTATTATCCCATAAGGATTAAGGCTGAGCAATCCAGTAATGTTCTAGCTGGGTGGTACAGGCATGGTGTTTGAGGAGGATCCAGCTAAATACATAGAAAGGCCTGCTGTCAGTGGAAGGCCTGACTGGCCTCAAGGAGCCACTCTGAATCTCACTCACATGGTTTTTGGCGAGTGTCAGCTCCTTGATGGCTGTTGGCCAAAGATTGGTTTCTTACCACATAGGTGTGTCACAGGTTGCCTTAGTGGTTTCATGATATGACAGCTGGCTTCCTCCAGATTGAAGAGAAAGCGAAGGTGACAGAGGGAGAGAGAAAGAGGGAAAGGAGAGAGAGAGAGAGAGAGAGAGAGAGAGAGAGTTATCACTTAGTTTTGGAAGTAATATATTATTGCTTCTGCCTACTGATGTTGATTATACATTCAATACTAATACAACACGGGAAGTAGGAGTCTTTCCTTGGAGGGTGGCTATTATACCCTAAATGTTTTGTCAAGACATTAACTTTCCCGAGTTTCATAGTCCCTCCTATGAAATAGGAATAAAATTGTTGGCTAGAGGTTATGGTTTTGGGAGCTTCACTAAGGACTTTGTGAGGAAATAGATAACTAAGGGCTTTGTAAATGGTAAAATATGTTGGGTTAAAATTTGATGTCATGCTTCTAGAGGTGAGGGCTGAAAGTCAAAGGCAGTGGAGAAGAGCAGTACTACAAAGAGAGAAACAAGGGCTATCTGGACCACAATCCTCTTCACCCTAGCTGACTGAGACAGCACCGAATTTGGAGTTAGGTTGTTTAGTTAATTATTTTTAAATAATAAACTTTTTGTTTTTAAGGAAAATAACTGGGGAAACAAGCCTCAATGCAAGGTTTCAAAATCCTGAGGTCACAAACTTGTTTTCACCATACAATTTATTAGTCAATTTTCCATGAATTAAAACTGTATGGATTCAATTATACTGAAATAATGTGTAACTTGGAAACATGAATTTTGGGTTGCAATGCATGTAAGGACAGAGCATTGTATTTTAATGAAACACTGCCCTGTGTCCTGAGCTCACTTGCCTGTCTTCAGGTCAGCAGCAGGGCTTACACAAACGCCAGAGAGATGTTCTTGCCCAAAAAGTACTGGTATCATTTCTCACTTGCTCATGTGGAGTCCATCTCTTGCCAATTGTGCCACAGATGAAATTTATAGGAGAGGAGGACCTGACGTTGAGTGCATAGTGTTTATGACCACTTGTCGAACCAGGCAAAGTCTCTAGCCCTAAGGTATAATGCTCACTTTGGCTTCTCTGACCTCTATTCTTTTTTTTTTTTCTGTCCATAGTCACAGTTTTCAGTTGATTCCTCTACCATAGGAATCATAGGATCATAACTGTTAGAGTCTAGAGAGGAATGTGTTTAGTACTTGAATAGACAAAAGATGAAACTCAAATAGGACTCAAAGTGTAGCTAAACCTCCTGAGGTTGTATGCTCAATGCTTTTGCTTTTATGGTGGATCTGGTCAGTTCATTGGCTTCCACCTTGCAGGTAGGTGTTGTGCATTGGACTATGTGCCTCTCAAGTTGATACATTCAGATACTAACCTCTAGTTCCTTAGAATGTGTCAATAGTTAGAAATAAAGCCTTGACAGATGAAGCTGGAATGAGGCCAATCTAATAGGCATCCTTATAAGAAGAGAAACAGAGACACAAAAAGATGTGAAGGGTGCATGGTAATGGAGGGACAACTGTGTGAAGAGGTCGTGAAAGACAGCCAACTGCAAGGCCAAGAAAAGAGCCAGATCTGCCAGCTCTGTGATCCTGCTCCTGGCCTCCTGAACTGTGCAGCAATGAATGCCTATTGTTTCAGCCACCCAGGCTGGGGTATTTTGCAATGGAAACCCTGGCAAATTAATACAAAGAGAATGAATCCAGGAAGGAAAGTGACTTGCCCAGAGGCACACTGCAGTCGATGAGAGTGGAGACCAGAGTTTAGCTTTCAGAACTTTACTGCATGAAATTTATTCCTCTGTCTGATTTTTATTTCCTCTGGGATCTTAGTTCAACTGCTCGGGAATGATTCCTTCAACTTATGTGTGGCCTTTTCTTCTATTCCTTTTCACCATATTTTCTGTAAGAAATGCCTTACTTTTGTATTAGTGAATGGGAAAGGAACTTTTAAGACAATGCCATGTTGTCCTGTTTGGTCACTGGCCCCACACAAAGGACTTCTGTTGTAAAGTCTTAGGTGTAAAAAACACACTGATTTTAAATGGGCTTTGTGTGGATGAGGGAGAAGTTACGGCTGTTGCCAGAGCAATCTGGTACGGGTGCTGAGCTCTGTAGGGATCTTTGCTCATGTCTATTGTAATACTGTCTGGATCAGCCAGAGCTCATGGTATTTTGAAACTGAAAAGAAAAAAAAGCCAGGGCCACAGGAAAGAGCCCAGGCAGTGGACATGCATTGTGCATTCTTGTTCAGAGTGGGAAGAATAGAGTGTTTAAGTCTTTTCTCCCACTCCATTTGATTCTGGGAAGGCTGACAGTGCTTTACCCCCTATGTCTTAGGTGAACAGATACATATTGCAGTCAAGGTCATTCACAGTATGGTCTTAGGGATGGCCACGTCATTTACATTAGACCATTTGATGGATCCCTATCCCTTGACACAGGTGACTCAGGGAGTGAGAGTGTTAGCTGTGATATGTCAACTTGATATGGATAAGAACCATCTAGCAGGTTAATAGTGCTCTGGGGTGCATTAGATGATTCACAAGTAGGATGCAAACTGATGAGGAAAGACCCACTCTCAGTGTAGGTGGCACCAACCAATAAGCTTATAGCATGGACTTAATAAAAAGGGAAAGGAGGATGCCTTTCCTTTCCTTCATTTTCAGTTCCTCTGAGCAGAGACCCTTCAGCCTTTCAACACAGAGCCTTTAGCTTTCCAACATGGACTTGCACTGGACTCTGAAGTGAGCTCCAGGCCTTTGACCCTTGACTAGTCCTCTGATCTTCTGTATAGGTGCACAGATAGATGGCTGTTTTATAATCTTTCATCCCTGACTTCACAGGTGGCCATTATAAACTTACCTTGTAAATCATATATATGTACTTAAATTCATTCCTCTAGTGAACCCTAACTGATAAAGAGAGAGACATTTATACCAAGAGAGATCAGTCACTGTCTTTAGTTAATGTTCAGATGGGCTTGACACACAGTTCCTATCTCCTGCTGGTAGGCTATGAGTCCAAGTTTGCCCAGTAGCATGTGTTTTGCTTTAAGGAAACTGATCTGAAGGAAAGCCACTGTTGGGGAAAGCCTTTTATGCTCTTAGTCTTTGACCCCCCTCTGGGCTGCACAAGAATGGGCCTAGGGCCTGAAATGCTTCCTTACAAAGAGACAAAGTTCTTGTATCCTGCCCTGGGTTTATCACCTTGTGTGGGAATATCTTTCCCTGATTCAAACTCAGGGTGCTGTCCTTTATTCTGTTTCAGCATGGGCAGCTGGCCAATGTTGCTACTGTATCTGTTTCTTGTGAGGAGTGAAAGGGATGGCTGCAGCATGAGGGAGTCACATGTCTCTGTTGCCTTGCATGGCTTCTGGGAGGGGCCTGATGGCTGTGGAGGATGAACACCAATTACTGATGCCTATTTTATTTTATTTTTCCTACGTGGGTACAGTGTTTTTTTATCTAGTGTTTGTTTGTGTTTTCTTTCTCTACTCTAACACCAAGATTCATTGGGAAGAAGTGCTTAAAATTCTATGCTAGATAACATGCAACAAAAGTTAAGTACAAGCAGAGAAATGGGACATGCAAGATGGGGGTGAATATGGAGGGGAAGAATGTTTTTTTCTCTGGACCTAACTTTCCTTTAGGCAACTTCTGTTTACATATTTACTGTGACTTTGCTAAGTTAGCTATTTCTTGTTTTTGGTATGAGCTGATTTCTGTTAAGTTTTTGTTACATAACAGATGGTAGAAGTTGGAATAATATGTTTGGCTTCCTGGAATACTAGTTTACTGTAGAAATCTTGATGCTTTTTGATCTTAGTAAATGCACAAGACTTCTTCAGTTGAGTATTTCATATAGTTTGACCTCAGCCTCTCAAAGCTGTGGCTCAATTCCAGTTACCCGAGGAAGTGGCTTATGCTGTTCTTATTAGGAAGCAGGGGAAGATAAGAATGAAATTCCAACAAAAGAGGACTATAGAGGTCCTTGAATATCAGGTAAAGAAGTTGGGCTTTTTGGTGTAAAAGACAGAGTGAGTTTGGGAAGATAAGCTTGATAGATTGTGCCAGATTGTGGAGTAGGTAATGGTGAACAGGATCATTTCACTGAAATGACTGTTCTGTTCAGTCACTAAAGTAACTGAAAAATCTAAAAATCATTTTCTTTGAAGTCTCAAATAACTTAAAAGGTGGTTAGGAACAGTCACATAAGATCTTGGGAAGGGTGAGAGACATCATTCTTGAACTCGTAGGGGTAACATTCTACGGGCTGCTTATTCTTTTGTCCCTCAGCTCCATTTGTCTCTTTGTCTTATAATTTAGGGGCACAAAGCCCTCATTTGAGTTCCACTTAGGTTTTGGCACCGAGAAATGCTAGAATAAGAGTTAGAGAAGGAGATGTAAATACAAAAATTAATTCAGGATGAGAAAGTAAAGCTCTAATCCACCATTCATCAGCTGGGATAATAGCTAAGGAGAAAGTCATCTGCAGAGTTAATGGGAAACAATATTTCTTGAAGGTCACGCTGCTGTTGGAAAGTGTCATCATGCCTTCTTTAAATGACTACCGCTTTTTACTCAGTGAAAAATATTTTTCCCTAAAATCATTTGTGGTTTGAAATTATATCTGTAAGAATGAAATATCTCATTTTTGCCAGAGGGACCTTAGCTGCTTTGATATAGAAAAGCAGCCTTGATATCTAATCTATATGCAGAGTTTCCAATAAGAGATTTCTGAACACAACATTTCACATCTATCTTAACTTTCTAGTTTTTAAGAAAACAAGATCCACTTTGCAATTCAGACATGTTGACCTCATTTTACGTGGCCTTGCTTTGCAGATTCAAATACTTCTTCACTAAAATTTTCCCTAAGCTCACCTGACCCTTCATCTTGTAATAACTCCTTTTTTCCTCTTGTTTGGGGAATACTCTCTGTTCTCATGGTGTTTCCTTTGTTGCAATCATGTTAATATATCTGACTTTGTAGAGCTATAGGTTTTTCCCCTGGTGATGCAGGGCCTGGAGAGGAAGAAAATATATATATATAT
>NDGM011112838.1:0-18296 GCA_002564305.1 Octomys mimax
CTAGAGGTATGGGGTTTAGGGTAAGAGGCAAGTGAGGATATTTAAGGAAGGACCCATAAAGCAGCCTCCCCAGTGGACAGCCCATTCTAATAGAAAGGAGTTCTTAAAAACTTGTACGCTAAAGCCCTTGTTGTGATCCATATTACCATTATCAATGTATGTTGCTATCATTTATTAAGAAATTATGATACCGGACACTATAGTGCAAATCATTTTACGAAAAGGATTTTATTTACTTATGCAGTTCATATTGTCTTATCTATTTATTTCCAAGTGATACTTTTAAATAAACTCCTGCTCATAGCCGGCCAGAGCGGGTCCCCCCTTACTTCATCTCTGTTCCTCCTGGGGCCTTGCATGATGCCAGGCCCTCAAGCAGAGTGTACACAATGGAGAGACACTCAGAAAATATTTGCTGACAACTGAAAAACAAATACAGATTCATAGAAAAACAGTGTGAGCACCAAAATATGGAAGGGAACTCCAAGGCAGGGGCTGTGCGCACAGCACCAGGGAAGCCGAGGGAGCGGGCACGCGGGGCTCCCTCCGTGGAAACAAAGGCACAAACGCCAAGGAGCTCCCTGCTCTCCCACCTCCTCCTGTAGCCATTTTTCTCTTCCTGCCTTCCTCCCTCCCTGCCCCACCCCTTAGACATTTCCTTTGCCAAGGGTTCTGCTTGATCCCTTCCCAAGCAGTCTGTGCTTCCTCATAATTGATAAATGGAGGTGTTTTCCAATAACCTTATAAATCACAGCATGCAAATGGTTACAGTTGGGAATGGGAAGAATAAATATGTGAGGTTATACAAGCCATAAGTACCTTGCAAATAAGGAATAACCCGTGCAAAATGGCAAAGATAATTTCTTTTAGCATAATTGCCTACCTAGGTATTAGCTACAAAATTACAGAAGAAAGAAAAACCTACCACCAACAGATATTATTTTAAAGGAATAAAAAAGCATGATACATTCCAAAACAGGTTCTGATCATTAAATTACATAATGTTATGCTTTCAAGTGGCTTATTCTTCACCGCATTTTATCCTGTTGCTGCCTTGAGTTGTCTCAAAATTAGGTGAATTATAAAGCTCAAATTAATATTTTTATTATGAAAGATTAAAAAGTCAAGCCAAAATATAAAATCACCTGAGCATTTGTCATCCTGAGAAATAAAGAGTTAATGCTAACTTTATAAAATAAATGACCTTTATAATTGTCGAATCATTATTTTGATTCCTCATAATGTTCATAAAAGAGACTTCGGTTTTGTGGGAGGGAAGCTTCGCTAAGTATTAAATGTTTCCAAGATTGTTTACAGCCAAGACTTGTGAAATTTTGTGTACAGCAGTCTATTGTTATGTTTTAACCTAAAGAAAGCCAAATTAAAACTGATTTACTAAATAGGTTAAGGATAGCACACTCATTCACGATTTCAACCCTATTTCATGCTTAGACAGGCAGATCTTAATTATACACAAAAGAATACAAATGTTATTAGCATGATAATAATTATTTAGAAGATGTCCTCTCTTTAAAAAAAAATTAAACCAGTATTGTCACTTGTGCAGCTCCATTTTTCACCAGAATGACAGCCTTGCTAGTTACAGATACGTTCAAAGTACGTATACAGTATTCAAAGCTGTGCCGCAGACACGTTATCTGGACGAGCTTGGATACGCAGAGCCAGCGACGCACTGCACACTAATCATCATGTCCTACCCAGGGTACTACATGCAAATACAGTCCTTTGTGACATTTTGTCAAAATTTTTGAGGAGTCTATACTCCTTATCACACCTCCATCCTCATGTCCTCATCAACATTCAGGCACCCAGAAACCAGTGCCACAAATGCACGGGCTCCAGCGAGTCAGAGGCATCACACCATGCCAAATTAATGAAAAGAAAATTAAAGATTGACACAGAAGTAGCTACGAGGCGAGGCACAGGCAGAGCACACTGAAGTTCACACTGACTGCCTTGCTGCGCTGTGGGTGACAGAGGCAGCCCTGGGAGATTTCTGCAGCTTCACCGTGGATCTGTGTAGCAAGAGATGTAAACATCACATATAGTATCCTGCCTATGACATAATGGATAAATCAATTTAAAGGTCCTCCATTTGGAAAACCTACACCGTGGGTCAATACCTATTGTCAGTGAGCCCATATACGATCAGATGGAGAAGACGCAGAAATGTTTCAGGACTAAAGAGTTGGCTACAGTACAAGCAATGCATTTTTGAACATTGATTTGCCAGAAGTGTATCTGTTGTCTGTTGCTCCAGGCTGGCATTTTTAATTATTTCTGGGACAAATGGATCAGTGATACACAGAAAATCTGTAGGGCTTCTTGTCAAATTAATAAAATAATAATGAAAGTAGTCATCTCAAACTGCAAACTGTCAAAATCCTTGAGAGGTCTATAGTAATCTGCATGGTTAAACAAACTAAAATGCTCCCACTCGCTATTTTAAATCCTAAGTGTGGTGACATAAAATAGACTGTGTAGTGTCCATTGTATACAATGACACCTACTGTGACAAACCCTGACTATGTTTAATGACCTTTTTAAATCTTATACCTAGAGTCCATAAAAGCATTGTAATTCAGTTGTAAAACACACTTTAATAATCAAAATGCAGCTGTTAAAATAGCATCGCTCATAATTCTAACTTGAGGCAATTTTTTTGTTTTTAATGCAGAAGAGCAGACCACAGTTTAAAATTCCTATGAGGTCACTATTGGCCATTACAGTGTTTTTTTGCAACTTAATAATAGATGTTTTAAAGTTTAAGTGCAGCCTCAGGCACTCATAAGCATTTATTACAAATCGCTGGTTGCCTCCCTTATGCAGAGAGGAATAACATTTACATACAGTAGCACGGATTAATAAGATAAAAAATTTGAAAAAGCCGTCAGTCAGGGAGCGAAACTGGTGCTAATAAAGCCCACTATATTCTTCGGAAATATCAAGCCGTCTGTTCCAATATTTTGCCATTCCCCATGAGGTATACAAATCCAAATCAGATAAGTCTCAAGCCATGCCAGAGACATGCTGCTCCGCTCTCCAGCGGCACTCGCCTGAATCTTTTATTTATCTTCGGAGCAATTGTACATTCTAGTGTACTAAAGACTGAAATAAACTGAACATCACTCATCAGAAAGTTTCATAAAATGGGGCCCTCTCCTTCCTTGTTTGCTAAACCATGATTAGTGAGAAAAAATGCACTGCAAGGAATGTATCATGGTAAGGAATTATACTAGTAGATATGGGACCTCTGTAAGCAAGGGATACAGTAAAATAGAACCGCATCTTGCTGGAGTTTAAAATGATGCTCATGTGGAATCAGACCTAGAGGAAAGAAAACTGCTTCAGGAAAAGTTCGTGGGCCTTTTCTCGTGGCTCTGGGGTGGCTCACACCCAAAGGTACAGGGAAGGCAAAAGCTTTCACCCATTGATTACACTGCAAAGATCCTTGTTATAACAAATCACTGCGTCACTCTCCCAAACTGCAGCCTAACAAAACTGCATATAAAACCATTTCTGCCCCTCGGAACACTGCTAATTAAAAAGTACAGCCCGTAGTATTCTGATTGGGGATGAGGTTGCCCATTATTTCCAGCCCAAGTGAACATTGATAAAAGAAATTTATTTATTTATACATAATTATTATTGTTACCCTGCTGAACATTGCTGGGGATTTAGAGAAATGAGACGCCACGGTTCTAATTTTTCTTCAAGAAGTCTGCCATATTAACTCCAGTGAATAATTACTGAAAAGTAATACACTCGTGTAATATTACCTTATGCAAAATTGCATTAATCAAAAAGTGAGCCTGCTGCAATCAAGTAATTTGAGGATAGGGGAAGGCATACATGCATAGCATATTTTTATCAGGACTTACTTTCCTTATAGCAGGGCATTACCTAATAGTTTTGTAGCAATGATCCCACGAAAGAAAGGAAGGAAATCAGAGGAGGGAAAATACACAGCGCTGCTCTTACATTGACAGGGCTGCATAAATGGCCAAGAATTGACCACCTACCACCTTGATGCCCTTCTCCCTTGCTCTGACTCTGTACACAGTAAAATAAATCCTGCTTGACCCTCCAAAGAGCAACACCATTGTTCCTCACATGAAGGAATAAATGGAACCGCTTAATTAAACCCAAGCAGCTTTATAGAACATGGGGTTTATGATACAAAATGAACAGCTTCCCGATGTGGCAGGCTTTCTTCAGAAATTAAAGAGAAAGGGGGGAAATGTATACATGGGAAAGATCATCCCAGGTGTGCATGAAATGTGGCAAATGAGTGAGGGTTCTTACACATACACAATGTCTCATAAATAATGAACTCCTAACAACACTAATGTTAAGTGCAATCATTTTTGTAGCCTTTTGTCTTTAAGTTTTGCCGAGAAGGGTGAAAAGGTGCCTCTCAAATTAGAATTTAGACCTATGTAACCACAAGGGACAACAGAATATTCGTTAGGGATGTGCATTTCATTGCCTGTTTTTCAAAAGGCTGGGTGGCAGTGTGGCAGGCTGGGGTGCCAGTTGTTTTGTTGTTGTTGTTGTCATTGCTGTTGTTTGGGGGACTGTTGTTTTGCTGGATTCATCTTAGTGGCCATGTCTGTGAAGTGTGCTTTCTCCGACCAGCATCTCCCAGGCTAGCTGTGAACAGTGCCCATTTTGAGATTAGGAGATTAGGTTATTCATCACTTGAGATGCTCCCTGCTGTGCTGCCGCTATCCGAGTACAGCCAAATCAAAACATCTCTGGAAGGCATTTCAGAATAATTGAATGCATCATAATTTCCCTATTAATACATATCTCATATTACAGATTATGCATGAAATGTTCACATTATCTGTTACTTTTTGTTAACGTCTTGCTCCTTGCCAGTAAATTTAATACACAGAGTGAATCAGCATGCTATGATGAAGGGATGGGTTCCTGATAGCCATTTTTTCAGGATTCAGTAGAAAATTAAAGTAAATCGATCATTTTATAGCCCCACTGGAATGGCTACAAGGGCATGTTGCTAAGCAAATGGTAATTTAAATGTACTGTGTAATTTTTCTATGCAATTTACTGAAGGCAGATTTTATTTCTCAGTTAATATCAAATGCTCTTTATCTCTTAGTGCATGATGTATCAGTGATAGACAAATTATTAATCTATGTTTTAATCAAATACTATGGCCTGACAACTGGTTATAAAGGCTCTATAGGAGGCAAATGCTATACCTTTGAAAAATATGACTATTATAAATACCTGAAAAAAGGAAAGATGATAAATTAATATTTACCACTATAAGAAGCACACACTAAATTCTCACAGAAATGTAATCAAAGTAAATCCAAATGAAATTTAATAAAAATGTTCATATCTAACAATAAAAAGTTATACTCAGTATTTTCAAATTGATTTTAGATTTGTATGTCATGACAGTTATCTAGCCACTAAAGATATCATTTTTAATACTTTGGTAATATTTTCCATGTAATACGGAAGCATATAGTTAAACACTGGAAATATAATGAACACTTTCAGACAATCGCATACTATCCACGATAGAGACTGCTCTCAGTCATATTGAATAATAAATATTCTATTCTTTAAAAAAGCACTTTGTGCAGTATATCAGGGCTGCTTCAATTTTATAATAAATCAAAGGTTCTATATTTTAAGACAAATAAGATACAGGGAAGAATTTCTGCTTGATGACATCCATCATTTTTATAAAATTAAAATAGAAAAGGAAGGAGGATCCCATTTACCCTTCAGGTTGCTACAGTGAAGGCAAGATCCTCCCACTGCTGGCGTACAAAATGTATTATTGTCATTAATGAAAAAGTTAATGGGCCATTTTCTTATATATCAATTTACATTTTTACAATTTGAGTATACAAATGATATGTACAGCAGAGAGCTGATTATTTTTGCTCAAGGAAATAGTTTTAATGTGTTTTTATGGACATCAAATGTTGTGAATAATGATGCATCCACAGAATGCAAATAGGATGACAGCTCTTGGGCTGCGATCAACAGTCCTTGGATAAAAGGTCTGCTGGGACAGTAATGTTCGGTGGAGGGCCTGAACAGTAAAAAAGGAGAAACAAGGAGGACACTGGGATATCGCAAAAGTGGCTCAGCAGATGGGCTTTTGAGTATGTCGCTTATACACAGCTATCAGGTGATATTCCCAGTTTGGAGAGAAAAATGTGTTTAAAACAGAATGTACCTCGGAAACAATGAAGTGTCCGTGAAGTTTCAAGTGGAATGATATTGCTGACTCTGGTTGATAAAATCAATTTTGGATATTTGATAAGGCTCACCATGTAAGGGATGAATTAGAAGAGCATGTTTATACTACTTGCCCCGATCACCCCTGCTGTTCCAAGTCCTCCAAGGGGGGATCACTCTTCTAACTTAAAGGCGGCTGCCCATGCAGCCAAACAGGAACGTTTCCAGGAGTATTACACAACAGAGTGATTGGAAGGACACAGGAAGAATAATTTCTTGCAATAAAATACACCAAGTCACTTTACCAAGGAGCACAGAACAAACTCAGACCTTCTAAGAGCTCACAAATGCAGTCCCCGGAGCAGCCATCTTATTTATTAGTCGCTGGGAATTTTGGACACGTGGCATGTACATGTGCTCGCTCTGACTCCCACCCCAGCACACCTGCACCTGCAAGCATGGCTGAGCTCTCTGCGAGCAGCTGACTCGACGCAGCCTTCTGCCCCCAAGTCCCATCAGTAAGCCCAAACTGACGCTGCTCACTTCTACCTGGGACTGGAGGGTTACAGCACGCCTATAGGCATGCCCATGAGCAGACAGACACGCGCAGACGAGGTGGGCAGAAGGCCAAGGCATCTGGATGAAAGCGAAAAGGTCAGTGAGTCATTCATCTCCGTTTTTTTATCTGCATATTTAGGAACGAAGCCTCGGTGTTCTTCCCTCAATGAGATTTCTCATTTTAAAACTTTAAATAAGAAAGAAGAGAAACGAGTCTGAATTATCTACTTAAAGAAAAGCGAACTCTGGGTAGTAAGTTTCTAGGTATCTAGATAAAAGTTATTTTGAAAAAAAATGCTTGTAAGATCATATTGATAATAAGAGAAGTGTTTTACAAGCATTTCTTCATCCTTTTTTATTTATTTGAAAAAGAAAGAGGTCACAAACTGCAACAAACATGATTTAAAAATATCACCCATGATAGATGGTACTTAGGAATATTAAATTAAATGAGAAAAACTTTCTATTCCAGTTATGTTTTTATGAATATATGGGTATTTGCCAGAATAACAATGCAGTACAGTCTGGAAAGTGTATTATTTTTCCAGAGACACCGGAATGTAAAGAAATGCCTGTCCGTGTGTGAAAAAAACAAGACTGGAGATGCGCGCGGGACTCTTCAGGATGAAGGGGCAAGCGACGGAGATGCATTGGTCTGAAGACCCAGGATCATCACGTCTGTCCTTGTTCTTTGTTTTTCCTTTCTCAACATGAGAGGGGGCAAGTTGGCCAGATTCGGTGCCAAGATTCTACCCTTGCACACCATTCACTGGCTCCTACCCGCACTACAGGGCGCTCAGGGTGGCGTTGCCTTTTAGCCCTTGATCAGAACCCTTTCCCAGGCTGCGTTCACAAACTCCGCACGAAAACGCACACAACGCAACACACAACAGCCGCAAAAAGTCACCTCCCCTTCCAAACTTCCTTCCCCAAAACAAGTACACTTAAAAGTCACAGGAAATAGACCTGAACCAAAATCAAAATTAAATAACTGGAATTATTCAAAATTTGAAACACTGGAAACAAAAATAATTCAATTTGGAATAGCTTCTAGAAAATTATTTCAGTTGCCAACATTACTCGAGAAAGTTCTTCCCACTCACCTCTCTTCAAAGCAACGTTACTTCCTTAACTTCTTTCTCTGGTCTGAAAACCAACATCTCTACATCCTCTTACATTTGGATTTATTTTCTCTTCCAAAATCCAGTATCAGTGTTTTAGGCACACTTAAAAAGGAGGTAGGTCATATCTGCTATCTTTAGCTATCCTAGGCATCGCTGAAAGCTGAAGACAGTTAACCTACATCATAGATATTTCAACTAATTGTGCAATAAATCCTAAAGGATAAAAGAATACTTGTATATTCATTTTCATCCTGGCATGTAAGCATAAGAACTTGTTCAAAAAATTCCACTGCAACAGGTCATTCGGTTAGTGGAAGTAAATTATCTAGCTTACACTGTCTTGCTTTTAGTATAGGTCAGTATCCTATTTTTAGTATAGAGTCTGTCGAGTTCACTTTGTCAACCTGATTATACAAGAAATCAAAAGTGCCAATAGATCCTGAGTCTATTTTTTCAAAACTCGAGGGTTCCTATCCATAGTTTAAAATGCAGCAAAATTTGTGGCTTATCTTTCCAATCTAGACTTTAAAAATCTCACTCTGACTTCCTCCATAAAGAAACTAGAAATGATTCTCTCCAGTGAAATTAAATGCTACTCAGAAAAAAATCTAACAATCAAACATTTTTACTCCAACAGCCAAAAAGTAATAACTAGTCCAAAGCACATAAAAGGGACATAATTTTACCAAAGACTCCCTATAAATGTTATAAGATTGAAAGAATCAAAAGTTTCTTAAAAGTCACCTATTGTTCCAGCTCCTACAAAATAACTTATTTATTCCAAAATGCATTCTGCTTTCTATACACATAAATAAATGTAATTTCATATATTATAGGTAGCATTTTATTATACTTTTGTACTTAAAATCATGAATCAGGCATTCTTCTTCCTGTCATCACAATTAAATGGTCTTCAAAAAGACTGCATTTTTAATAAATGAAATTTCTGCTTGCAATCATTTTTTCCCTAAGAAATTACAATTAAACTGTCCTCTGGTGTTAGACAACATTCCCATAGATGTTAGCATGGCTCGGGTGTCCAGTGGATTCAGTCAAAAGTCCGTGGGCTGTACAGCAGGAACTGTATGGAGGAAGGGTCTTCAGAGGCCAGGTGCTGGCAGCTAGAGAAGAGAGCAGGGGCTGGGACAGGAATGCACACTTCCGGGATGCGACCCGAGTGATCCCCCTCTCCTAATGCCCCACCTTGGCTCAGCACCATCAGCCATGAGCTAATGAATGGATTAACTGACTGGTAAGTGTAGCGCCTCCATGATGCAAGCCCATCCCAAATACCTGCAGCTTTTGGGAGACATTTTCCATCAAAACCATAACACGTCTGATAAAAATAAGGCTAGAAGGATTGTTTATGAAAATGTATTTAATGTCCTTCACCTTGGTTATCAAATCAATGATTTACTGAACCAGAAACAAAGATCTACTCATGCTTTCTAGGCAAAAAACTTTAGGTTCCATCTTGGAAATCAAACCTTCCCTGTCATCCCCACTCTCAGATTGTAAGAGAACATAGCTAATCAAGGAAACATAGGGCTGCAGTTCTGCCTGTCCATATCCAAAAGGCAGAAGTTCCCTTGACTAGACGTTTGTCTGACAAAAGAATTATTTGCAAATTCTAAACTCTCTCTTTGAAACTATTCTCCAGGAGACAGCAGCCAGGACCATTTGTGACTAGGTTTTGTAGCCAAATGAAAAATACATAGAAAACATCTCACAAAAATGGACCAAATCAATAAAGCAAATAAATGCTTCTCTTCAGCACGCAGCAGGTACAGACTTATTTTCCCACCATTCTAAAGTAAGCCAGCAATCTATCTTGAAAACTAAAAAGAATATTTCACCACAAATTGACTGCATTTAATAAAATGCAAGCTCTTCTGCCCAGATAGAAAAAATTTGAAATCAATAGTCAAATTCCCCTTCTTCTTTTAAGTGAGAGAAACTAACATAGAACTTTATTGTTGCCCCATGAATTATCCCACAGCTCTTCATGTTGTGGGAAGAACCATGCCAATTCTTCACTTTTCAGGAGTGGAAGAAAGACAAAGCACAGTAAATAGATCAGCAAATGACTGCCTCCTTCAGCAAATGGATAAATTAAAAAGAAAAATAATTTCCTTGTTAAGAATATATACAGGACACCAATCCTTAAAATGTATGTAGGAAGGCCTACTATAAATTTTTAAATTGAAAGCATTTCTTCTCAAATTGGTCGTGTAGTATTTTCTCTAATAACAACATGATGCAGTATTGAGCTAGTTAATGGGAAAAATTAATGAATAAGGAAGAAGTTTAACACGTTGCTTCAACCTTCATGGCAGCAGGCTTTCTACCTGGCATCAGGATGGATGCCTGGGCAAACACAAGCAGTGGGTGATGTTTCATGATCCCAACCACTGTGACAATGCCCCCAGCCAAGAAAGCTTGGGAAGAAGTCTATTCTGAAGGGCCAGAGTTTCCTTTCTAATAGAAATTTGTAGGTGTAAAAAGGTCCCAGGGCAAAATTTGTGGCACTTCGGTGCCCCCTTGTGTCCAAGTTGGCACCAGCATGAACTGCACCAGAGCTGCGTAGAAAGTGAGAACAGGAATTTCTTAAATCTCACAAGATCTCAGGGTAGGGTGAGGAAGAACTGCAGTGCTCTACCTCAGGGTCTATGAATAGCCACTCGCTGGTGCACAAAGGGATTTCTGTACCCTTGCATGCACAGCACTTCCGAAGTCCTCCACCTGCACCCTGCACTGGGATTCATCTGGAAAAAACCAGAAAGAACAGTCTCGCATCTGTGGCTCCCAGATCTCCATAAACAAGGAAAATCACTTTAGAGTGAAAAAATGTTACGTTCATATTCTCAAGATCCAGAAATTCTGGATCTTGAATTTAAAGTCTTCTTGATAGTCTTTCTGCTTTGCTCCACCCCCCCCCCAATTTTTAATCCTGCCAAATTAAGTCACACATTCCCAGGACTAACTCTTTCATCCTCCCATCATAAGCATCATTATGCTTCTTTTTTGCAAATACAGAATGACTTTGTGCAAAATTGGGTCACCAGTAGATGAAGGAATGTAAATACATTTAGCAGCTCCATTCTCACTCACCAAAACACACCCTGCAGCATTAAAAAACAATTCTACATGTAATGTAACCTGGAAATTTTTCAAGTTCAATGTGGGGTTGAGGGTGATGGACAACTTTCCCCATAAATACAAATTTGCTTCAGATGTTTGTCTCTGCAGATGGTTTGACTGCAGATCCAGAACTGGATTGCAGTTTTGTCTGCAAAAATTACCTGGAAACCATCTACTCTTTTTCAACATATTTATTCACACAGCTCCAAAGGCATTCCAATGTGGAGGTTGGTTCCTTCCTCTGAAGGAAATGACTGTTGCAGGTTTCAAATTTCATATACATCAAAGAGTGGTAGCATGAGGGAGCCAGTGACAACAGCAAAACAAAAGACAGGGAAGGCAAAGAAAAGCACATGAATTGGGCCCCAGATTTTTGTGAGAACACCCATTCTGTCCCAAGTGGGAACGAAGTGCCGTTGTGACTCCCGGTGTGTTCTTTGTCAAGAAGCCATCAGAAATACCCATGGGAATCACAAGACGACACTTAAGGTTGTCTTCAGGCATTTGGCATTACAATGGCTCTCACAGACAGCAGATGTCCTGTTCTTCAAAGGCAGGTAACGTCTTAACTGGCCCACTACCCCTGCCATTCTGAGATTCTCTTTTGAATTCTCTGAACAGTTTTAGTAGGATGAAGAAAACCTTTTGGTGGCTCCTCAGGATAGTAAAACATTATTGAACAGTACTTCCATTGAATATTTTTATGCAAAAAGCAGGCCGCAGATTGAAGAAAGCGATGATTTTTGCTTCTGATACATCAACTTCAGGGTCACCATATCTTACAAGTAACTTTAATTTCCACCTTCACCTGCTGCCAGTCGCACATTTAATTAATTTTCCCTTGAATAGAATGGTTTGTACTACTCTGTTCCATGCTTTCTACAACTAATCACATTTGCATTTTTAAAATTCACTTTGAAGAGGAAGTTCTATGGGTCCCAGGGAACAAGGACTAATGACTACCACGGATTGGAGTTGGATATGCTACCTTGAACTCATTCATAGCACTTTTCAACCAATGCCTCGATCCCTTCTTTTAACACAGTTCTGTGTCCAGAACACCTCCAAGGTCAAAAGTCGTGACATAGTTCACCACTATTAAAGTACAAAATGTGCAAGTGATTTAATTTATGCATAACTTGAGTATAATGTCAAGGTTATCCATGAAGTAGAAAAATGTAACTTCTGTTTCAAGTATTTCTTCAAGGAGTTGGAAGACAGATATGTAGAGTTTGGATTTTTTTGTTTTGTTTTGTTTTTTTTTGTTGTTGTTGTTTTTGTGGAACCGGGGATTGAACTCAAGAATCTTGTGCTTGCCAGGGAAGTACTTGTTCTACTGAGCCATCTATCCAGCCCCTATATGTAGAGTTTTAATTAGTGCCTTTGCTTACTCAAGGCTAGGACTCAGCTTGACTCCTCAATCTAGAAATCCGCTGACAGATAGCTACCAGGCAGAGGATTTGAAGAAGAGTTAGATAATCTGTTCCTATAGAAGGTGTCTAAAGCATAGATTTGATATGGGAATGTGCAGGCTGCTGGCAGTGACCTCAACCCAGATGAAAAAGACAGGAATTGTTCCTCGAATCTAGGCTTATGTAATGTTGGATTACCTAACATGAGCATCACCTACATTCCACCCAGATCTTCCCCCATAAAGTCTCATAACAAGTACCTTCCACCACTCCAGTCTCTGCTCAAGTTTTATTTTTAGAAAGGCCTTCTGTGATAATCTTACCTAAGAATAATTCCAAATTCAGAAGGTATTGATCTCTACAGCCTACAACATTTTTCTCCACATTGCTTTTTACTACTTTTTAAAAAAAATTTTATTGAGATACAAATAGCAATGAGACAGTTTCACAAAAATCACTAGCACATTTTCAATAATTAATACATTGCATATTCTTCTCTTAGTGGTTATTCATTGTATAAGATACAGACCTGATATCCTGTCTCAAACACTATTAAAACAAACTTCTCTATTCATTGAATTAAGAGAATGGAGCTGTATATCTATCCTATTTTGAGTATACAGATACAAAATGGTCATTCATTTGTATCCCCCCTTTTTGGTTAGTTTTGCCAGAAAAGGGCATTCCTTTGTCATTTAAATACTGTAGGTGCATGAGTTCAGCAAAATATCACAGTACAGTCCAATAATCCATAATAGTAGTGGGTTCTCCATAAGACTGTCAATGTCCGAAGTTGTTGACTTGAGCATTTTACTTCTCATCATATTAATATGGCTTTATTTTTATACTTCGTTTTCATACTTTTCTGCTGGATGGTTAAGACCAAGAAAGAGCAAGACCTGTATAACAAGAAATGTAACTTTTGTATCTGATAAGGTCAGTCAAATCCCCTCAGAATTTAACCTGAAACCCTGTACCTCAGCTTATAGATCCTTTGTGAGTGTCATCCATATAGATGAGTCACAGCCATCATAACCTCTTTGCTTTTCACTCTTGACACTATATTCTGTGTGCTTATTAGACATGGTCCCCAGTGGAACATAACTCAAGAATGGTTCCGTCCACTCCTATATCACCAATGCATAGAAGAATGGTAAATACTTGATTAATATTTGTGGAATGGATAAATCAATGTACTATGGGTACCCATGAATTTTCCAATTGGAAATATACCTTTTTAAACAACTGCAAAATTTCCACCTAGACAATATCTCCTACAATCAGCCATCTTATGCTTCATATATATATAATAGATTTTTCCCCACATCAGGAATACTCAAAGCACCAGGGTAAAATAGCACAGTGTTTTGAATTATGCTTCTCAAATTGTATCATGCATCAGAATCACCTCAAAAACTTCTTAAAAATCAGATCACTGTGCTGCGCCCCTAGAATTTCTAATTCAGTGAGTGAGTGTGTGGGAATCTGCATTCCTAACGACTTCCCAGATGATGTTCATACTGCTGGTTGGGGGACCACACTAAACACTTTTTCTCTAAAATTCTGTAGTCATGGTTGTTAAGCATGTTAAGCAGGGGATGGTTGTTAAGTACTTTAAGAAATTAAAACAGACATATTATGGAGTGCAAATTTCTCATGCATCTTTAAAATAAAATGAAATAGCATGCTGACTATGGGTTGATTAGGCTTTGACTAGAGCTCTCCCATGTTATTCTACTTGAATACAACTAGTTGGAGAGAACTGATAGAAGCCATGTAGGGATCAGGGTAGAAGTTTCATGCATGCTGTAAAATTCTCCAATGAAGTGTCTCCAGAGATGTTCAGAGGAATAGTGAATTCTGGCTATAGGTGAGTAGGGTAGGAAAGCTCTCCTTTAGAGTGCTGACAAGTCTGGAGTGCCCATGAGAAGCAGAGATTTCCCTGGTGGTCAGTGGCAGGCAGCCAGGGAGCTTGGCTTAGGAGTGCAGTGGTTCGCCACACGGAGCGACTGTAATGTCATGCTATGTGCTATCTGGGTCAGCCATCTGCAGGCCCTGTTGCTTTCAAATGGCCTTTTCCAGCCTTTATTTTTATCTTTCTCTTTCACCAGGAAATGAAAAGAATTGAATATAATTTAATGCTTTATAAAGTAACGCACCCCACATTATTCAGATCTCCCTGGTTCACATCCCATTTTCACACTATGGTGACGGATTCCTACCAAACTGACTCCATGCAAACTACCACTGAAATCCGAGCCAAGAGTCCCTAGTCAAGGAAACAAAATACAGCCTTTCCTCATCATTTTTCTCTCTGAACTCATTCCTCAACCACATTGCATGTATGGAAGGGCATATAATAGAAAAAAAGCAACAAATTAGCAAAGGAAATAAGTTTCAGTGCTTTTGGCACATGGTAATCCTGTATCAACTGATTAGCACTAATTTATTGTGTATACATGAAATGAAATTCTGATTGCGTACCTCAATGTTAAATTTTCAAAAGATAAAGATCCTTTCCTTTACTATTAATATCTTCTTAAGGGTCGGTCCACCCGGCATATAGTGTGTGGGTCTGTAGTACACTTAAAATGATAATACTTTTCTCTGGTGAGATTCCTTAGTCTGCTTTGTTTTGTTTCATTCTTTTGTGTGTTTTTAGAGTTGTGGAAACATGTGCCAATTCCATTTTCCTTACATTATTTCTGTTTTCTTCCCCCAAATAAAAGCAAGGCATGCCATTCTTGGAGAAAGACATCTACATGTCCCTTTCTTATACCCCACAAAGGCTACTCAAAGAGTTTATTTGAGGTTTGGTTCCATTTGAAGCTATCCTCACACACATGCTATTTTATACTTAAAATTCAAAACCCTTCCTCCCACCCCGAAACTTTATTTATTTCTGTTATTCCAGATGTATGTGCCAATCAGTTTAGCTCCTGCCAATTCCTGTTTATTAATAATGCCAACGAAAGGATTGAAATTCTACCAGATTCCAATCTCTTTTCATGCCTCAATAATGAGTCCTAAAAGGGACGAATTCTGATAGTGTCTCAACAATTCAAAAGACTAGGTACGATCAGAAATTTGACTGGCTTTTGCCTACCTTTCACGAACGGAGGAGGGCAATTCATAGTGCTGCCACTGTATATGTGCAGAAAATTTGCATTTTCATTGTTCTTTATTTTATGTTATTAGTTATTCATGAGATGAATATTACATTCAAAAACTAATCTATAAAGCCTTTGCTTTAAATAACAATGTGCTGTTTTTGTTGTAGGGGTTGAACAGAGAATGGACGTCCCATTTAGAGATCCTGTACAAAGAACTGAAAAATGAATGACATGCAAGCTCTTCCTTGCCATATGTAGAATCAGGATCTGAAAGAGAATGGTGCAAGTGTTGGAACAAAACAGACTGCACTACATAGGTTCACACACATAAGGGCTATGTTAGCCACCTGGACCTACTGGGAAAGATCGCTCAACAACCAGCCAAAGAAAAGAGAAGGTCAAGTTTAACCACATCACATAGTGAACCTGTAAATGACTAATTATTTCTCTCACCAAAAAGCACAATCTGTATGTGAGGCAAAAACCAACACAGAAAGCATCTGAACTCATTTTTTATTTTCAGTTGGATATAATCCAAGCTTCATACACATTAGTCTCTACTTTTTCCAATAAAGCTTCGTGTCTACATTAACACAAATTGAGAATAAAAAAATAAAGATTCTACTCTCTTTCTTAGTTTGAGAGAAAAGTACATTAATTCAGTAAAAAAGGAATTCAGATTTGCATTAGTCTGTGTATGTAGGGCATAGGCTCTGTAAGATACTACATGTATATACTATGGGCTATACATTCGGCTAGCTGCCCTTACCTATCTAGATATGACTGCTGGAAATTGAGAACCCCTAGATTAGCCTTTAAAGTAAAGAGATGATTTCATTTACCAAGAGGGGAGGGAACATAGGGCTTTTACTATACTCAAAGGATTTCCCTGGAGTTCCACTGTGAGCTGCTTTACCTCAGAGGCAGTGAACTGCTAGGCCTTGACTTGCGTAGGAAGAAGGTAACTATGTCTCATAGGGGATTAAAAAAATCCATAAGAAGAAATATATATTTTTTAAATAATACAATGTTGAAGCTCAGAAATTCTGATAGAAAGATATTGGTAGACAGAGTAATACAAAATAATGTAATAGATACAATAGAAAAAAATAACAATGTAAGATTTAAGAAATCTTAGGCAGAGCTGGCTATCAATAGGAGAATCACCACAAGTCTGAGCTGCATAATGAGACCCTGTAAGGACCAAATACATTTCAAAAATCTTAGGCATGCTCTTCAGTGTATACAATTTGAAAAGTGTCCAAGGACAATAATAGCGATGACAGCTAACATATATGGAACTTCCTAAATGACAGACATGGATATATACACTCCATAGGGTCTAGTTTCTGTTATTTCTTAGTAACACCCTGTCAGTAAATTATCATTGTTTCCATTTTACTGATGAGGATCCTGGCTTGACAAAATCTGACCAAGGCCACACAGTAAATGGTAGGATGAGTTTTACATTCAAAAGATCTGGCTCCAAATCCAATCTTCATAACTTCTATGTTAAATTCTTTCTTATTAACCAGCATAAAAATTGCTGAATAGGATTACTGACTTTTATTAAGGAGCTGAATTCCATTCTGTCAAACTGTAAATGTGAGCTCATGAAAAATTCAAAAACTTAAAACTCTAAAAATACAAAAAATTATACACATGCACTCTAGAGTTTATGGTGGCTATGTATATTTCTTAACTAGAAGTACACAACCAGACCAGGAAAGTAGTTTTACAGACATTTTTTAAAAATTTCTTTTGCATTTTATTTCCATAACCAACTCTGCTGCCTTCTACCCCTGATTGCATTCTGGCCTGCATTTGCTTTAGCAGTAAAGAAATTTTACTTCATTGTTTTTTAAAGAGAATAAAAAGTAGTTAAAACATTAAAAAGAATATAGAATTTCACCAAAGAAAATGATAAGAATTCAATAATGATTGTCATACTGCATATCATTGTCTTCAAATTAGTTGTTCATATTACCAGATATAGGCATGAAGAATTGATAAAAAAATACAAAGGAATTTAAAAGGAGAGAGAAAGAATTTTAACATTAATTGTTCTTTTCAACAGACCAGTAGAAATCAGCAATACTATTACCCAAGCTATGCTGTGTATATACATATAAATTTCTTTTCCCCTTTCTTCTTTTTCATTCTCCTGTCCCTCATCCCAGTTGTTCCTTCCTTTTAACAGTTTCTTTCCCTTTCACAGTATTTATTGTGCCTTTCAGATTTTATTTACTCTTTCAAGTTCTAACACTAGTGAAACAAAATGATGTTTACACAAATGGGTCTGATTTATTTCCCTTATGAATATGGTCTAGTTGTATCCATTTACCTATAAAAGCCTTCAGTTTTTCTTTTTTATAGCTAAGTAATACTCCATTTTGTAAAAATACCAAAACTTTTTTATCCATTCCTCAATTGATGGGCATTTGGGTTGTTTCCAAAATTTAGCTGTGACAAATTGTGCTGTTATAAACATGAGTACACATATATTTTTGTGGTATGATGTTTTCAGTTCTTCTGGGAAAATACTTAGAAGGAGAACAGATGGGTTGAATGGGACCTCCCATCCTAGTTTTTTGAAGAAACTCCACACTGATTTCCATAGTATTTGTATCAGTCTATACTCCCACCAACAGTGGAGAAGAGTTCCTTTTTCCCCACAGCCCCTCCAGCATTTGTTATTG
>NDGM011112842.1:0-10437 GCA_002564305.1 Octomys mimax
TTTCAGTGTTGAACACTAAGGCGGCTATGAGGGGACAGACAGTTTCATGAAGCACAGTGATCACAGACCATAGCCTAGGCCTCAGGCCACTGACAGAGAAACCAGGAAATCCAGAGCAGGGGGAGTGGCCTGCTTTGGAATTTGTTGAGGAGTAGCACTATACCAGTCATACAAAGTGGACCCTAGATCAGGTAATCTGGGGAGTTTCCTTGAGATGATGCAAGCATTGATGTGTCACAAGAAATAGCACCAAAGAGGTTTCTGATTCAGAAGACATGTGGTGAGGGAGAAGATCCAGGAGGCAGTCAAAGGGAGCACACCTGGGTCCTGAGGGTGAATCTAGGGTGGCTGGGTCAGAAGACAGCATGCACAGTGCACTAAAGACAAAAGACAACTCTGGACCCCAAATGAGGAAGTATTGGGTAGGGGTGGATATGACCCTGGTAAGAGTATTGGGTGGACGAGTCTCACACTAGTCATCACAAAGCCACAGGTAATTACATGGCCGCTAGGTCACAGAGGATGCCTCCCAGCCTGGAAATGAAAGCACAGTCTCACAGAAGTCCACAGGTGTCTGGGTGATAGAAGGCACAGAGGTCCTCATGACAGCAGTGGTCCTGCATGGAAAGGTTTCCATAAACAAGGTAGATTTGTCTTCCATAACCTGCAGACATCTTAGGTGGGTGGGTGCTTTTTTATGGTTTTTTTGGTACATTATAGATATACATAATGATAACACTCATTATAGGGAATTTGTACCTATATATTATTTTTTCCTCATTTCCCTCCCTTCAACCTCCTTTCACCTCTTTATTTACAAAAGCTTTATTTCTATCACTTCCTATTTTTCTGGCTCCTTTCTTTTCTATTAAATTTTAAAATTTATTCATTTATTTATTTGGTACAAGGTCTCACTATGCAGCTTGGACTCATAGTGATCTTCCTGTCTCAGGTGTGCTGGGATTACAGGTGTGCACCACCACGTCAGGGTTTGGTGGCTGCATGGTATACCTGTGGCTCTAGAGCCAGCATGATGTACACTACCAGGGATTGAACCCAGGTCCTTGCACTTTCCAGGCAGGTGCTTAGAACAGCGAGCTATCTCCCCAGCCCATCCTGTCCTTTCTTTCTCTCTCCCCATTCCCTAGTTTCCCTTCCCGTTTGAACATTTTCTTCCCATTTCTCAATGTCCATTATATATTTTCATCCTTATTTACACTTGCATTTTCTCATACCAGAGAAACAATGAAGCATTTAAATATGAGTGTCCAATTTATTTCACTTAAGGATATAGTCTCAAGGTGTGTCCATTTACCTAGAAATGTTTTGAGCTTATCCTTTTTATGGCAGAGTAGTAGTTCATTGTATAGTAAACTGTATCTTCTTTATCCATGTTGGTGGGCATTTTGTATATTTCCAAGATTTAGCTATTACCAAGTGGGCTGCTATAAATATGGGTGGCAGTTGTATTAGTTTTTAATTCTTTGGGGAAGATACCAAGAAAGAGAATAGCTGGGTCAAATAGACCCTCTAGTTTTAGTTCCTTGAATCTCCACACTTATTTCCACAGTAGTTGCACGAGTATACAGTCACACCAACAGTGGAGAAGGGTTTCTTTTTCCCCACAACCCATTTAGCATTTGTTATTGGCTGATTTCTTGATGATAGCCATTCTTTTTGAGCAGAGATGGAATTTCACTGTTGTTTTAATTTGCATCTTTCAAATGACTAGCGATGTTGAATGTTTTTCATATTTTTATTTGCTGTTTCTATTTCTTCTGACAAGTTTCTGTTCATTTCAGATGACCAGTTTTGGGTTGGGTCTTTAAATTTAGGAGAGTCTGATTTTTTTGGAGTTTTTCATATATATTCTGGATATTAGTCCTTTGTCCAAGGAACAGCTGTAATATTTTTTTCTACTCTATGGGCTGTCTCTTCACTTTTTTTTTTGGTGATTTCTTTTGCTGTTCAAAAGCTTTTTAGATGAGATCTCAGCTGCTAGTACTTTACATATATCCTGTGCAATTGGGGGTTTTGTGCATAAAGTCTTTGACTGCACCTATGTCCTCTCAAGAGTTCTATTTTATCTTCCAGCAGATTTAGTGTTCCTGTTTTCATATTTAGGTCTTTCACTCATTTTAGTTTTCATTTAGTGCATATTGAGAGAAACAGGTATAAATATAATCTTTTACATGTGGAAAGCCAGTATTTCCAGCACCATTTATTAAAGAGGCTATCTTTCTTCCAGTGAAGGTGTTTGGGCCTTTTGTGAAAGATAAGGTAGTTGGGCGGGGGACATAGTTTAGTGGCACAAACTCCTACCTGGAAAGTGCAAGGTGCTGAGTTCAATTCCCAGTACAAGGGAAAAAAAAAAAGATAAGGTGGGTGGCTTAGTGTGTTTGGAGTTCTTTTTCACTGTCCAATCTGTTCCATTTATTTACCAATATTGTTGTATATATCACAGTAGTTTGTAATATAATATCAAATCAGGGATTTTTATTCTACTTGCCTTACTTTTGTTGTCCAAAGTTGCTTTTCTATTCTAGGTCTCTTCTGGTTTCAAATGAATTTTAAGATTGTTTTCACTAATTCTATCCTTAGCAATTTAATCTGGATTGCATTCAATCTGGATAATGCTTTTGGTCATATGGCCATTTCCATTATGTTGGTTCTTCCTACCCAAGAGCAAGTGATATCCTTCCATTTTTTATATCCTTTTAATCTCCTTTTTCAGTGTATATATTTTTCCAATGTGAAGGTCTTTTACTTCCTTTGTTAGATTGATTCCTGGGTATTTCATTTTTATTGTGGATGCTACCATGAGAGGTATTGTCTCCCTAATTTCTCTCTCTGTGGGTTTGCTATTTTTTGTAGGGGAATGCTATTGATTGTTGTGTTGACTTTTAAGTTTCACTGATTGGACAAAACACAGAAGACAGTGTAAGACATAAAAAGTCCTGCTCACAGAGGTAATGGCAGAACACTTCATAAGCAAGACAAAAGAGTTTTATGTACAGATGTCATGCAGATATTTTTGAAAAGAGACTAGTTTTTGAACTTTTGAGGGTTTCTCTGCTCTTTGTGAAAGCTTTTCCTGGAGAGATCCTTGTGACCTGTCCCCAAAAAGAGAGGGTTAGCATTGACCTCTCCAAATCACACACCAACCACAGCCACATGTACTAGACCTGGAACCAAAGTCTCCCCAAAATGGACCCTTTCCCTGGCATGAGGTGGAATACTTGGCAGTTGTGCAATCATTGTTCCCCTAGATCCTAGAGGGCCTCTGTGAAGCACTGACTTAGGATTACCAGGATTTCCATTGGCCATGCAGGAAGTGACCACAAGGCTGGGTCATCCAACAGGGTTCTCATTTTTCTCATCTCCATTCTCTTCCTGATTGAGTAATGAGACCTACTGTTGCAGCAATGGTGCCTGCTGATTCTTCTTTTATTTTAGCATTGTATTTTTAATGTTTTGAGATAGAGTCTTATTATTTAGTCCAGGCTGGCCTTGGACTCACTATATAGCTCAGTCTGGCCTCAAACTTCTAGCAATCTTCCTGCCAAAGTCTCCTGCTAGATCTGATTACTGACATGATTAGCCAGGCACAACATGCCTGGATAATTATGTCATGTGTTAAATAAGTGTTTTTCTCAATAGAATGTAACATTCACAAGGGTAGGGATGTATTTGTTGTCCTGAGTAGTATATAGCCTGGTACTGAATGGCATTACACAATAAAGTGCTGAATGAAGGAAATGTTATGGCTTGTATTTAGACATCTCTTCAAAGCCTTGTGCACTCATAGGTGGGGCTCTTCAGAGGTGGCTGGATTTAGGGTGTGTGAATATGGATTGAGGGTTGTAGTTACTAAATTAGTTTGCTGATAGCCTAATTCTGAACGTGGATAATGTGAAGGCCCACTCTGGGTATTAGTATTACAATCCAATTGACTTGCAGCCTGAATGGAATAAGAAAGAAAGGAAGGCTTGCATTGCTGGTTGCTACTTCCTATATGCCCTGCCAAAGTCTGTTTCTTCTCTGTGATGCCACTCTGCCGTGTTACCCTGCCTTGAAGCTATTTGAGTAGGGCCTGAAACACCTATAAAGTGTGGGCTGAAATAAACCTATTCTCCTTTAATTTGTTGGCATCAGGTATTTTGTTCTAGCAGGGAATAAATAACTAAGACAGGAAAGATTCTGGAGATCAAGCTAGGAAGCAGTCAGCAGAGCAAATGTGAAATGGTATACATTCCACTGGGTTATACATTAAGATTTTATGTCCAGAGAAAGTTTCATCATGTTGTGTACTGTTCAAGTGGGGCTCAGGTATTTTGTCTCAGTGCCCAGAAAACTGACTGATACACAGATGCTGAGGGACCTACTGAGTCTTCTGCAAAATGTTTATAGTTCAGTATAATGTTTCTTTCCCTGAGAAACCTACAAGAGATAAAGAATGTATTAAAAAGGAAGGGGACTGGAGAGATGGCTCAGTGGAATAAACGCTTCCCTGGGAAGTGCAATGGCCTGAGTTGAATCCCCAGTTAAAAAAAAAAAAAAAAAAAAAAGGAAGGGGTGGGCAAGGCTGTAGACTCTTCAGGAACCATTCCCTGGGGTTCCTGTATCGAATGGTCAGAACTTCACAGGAATGATAGGCCAGTACTTGGGCTGCTTTTTTTTTTAAAAAAATTCAGGGCAGGGGTCTATAGGGTCTCACTATGTAGATCAGACTCGAAGTGATTCTCTTATTTTCAGCCTCCCAAGTGCTGGGATTACAGGCTCATGCCACCACACCCAATTTCAATCACTATCTCAGTGGGCCCAGCAGCATGGCACGCCAGGGATCAACCCCCTGCCGCTGTGCTCTGCCTAAGCAGGTGCTTTAGTCCGCTGAGCTACCTTGCTGGCCCTTGGGCAACTTTCTGTTACTGTGCTTGTCAAATCTCAGCTGCATTGCAGTCTCCATAGCTTGGATCTTGGCAGCACTATCCCCAAGTGCTTCATCTCATCCTGATGCAGCTCTTAAGGCCTCTGGTCCCAGGCACTACTGCCTATCCATGTTGTAGTATAAGCAGTCGGAAGACATGTTATGGTCTTCGTTGACATGGGTCATTCACACACTTTGCCTCTTCCTGCTCCTGACCCTCCCATTACTCTTCATTGTGCCTCTGGGCCTCTGCGAAATACTGGTGGAGCTTATCTATGACTTAGCTATTGTTCAGTCCTATTCTACTTCCTCATCTGATGTGTCATCTCTTTTGACCAGGCTTACTTTTCTCTTGTAGAGCACTGGATCCCACTGCTGTCACATGGAGGCTACCTAGACTCTACTGTGGTAGTGTGTGTCTTGCCAGTGATGGTCATAGAAGTAAGGCTGTCCAGCTTGTTATCCTAAGAGCTTTGAGGCAGAACCACAGTTGGGAAGTAACATGGGAAACTGAACTAAGACCTTCCTGTAGGCAATCTAGTGTCTGCATCCAAGTTCTATCACTTGATAATAAGTTGCCAGTATCTTGCGTATGCCAGATCCTAACACCAAGACACACAGCTTTTGCTGTGGTCTTTTTTGCTGCGGACTCTATATTTCTCATGATGAAAATCCAAATGAACACTTCAACTTGTGGGCTTGCAGATCCCTGGCTGTGCGCAAGCCGGGCCCAACTTTTCAATGGGGAGACAGAAGGATAGTGAGTGCTGTTGATTAGGCACACCTAGAAGCACGCTTCCAACGTTGGATATACTTCTAATGTTGTATTTATTGCCATAAATAATAATTTATGTGTTTCCCCTAGTGTCTCATTTCTTCCACTGAGCTTGTGGGACTGTTCACTTTTTAACATTTGCATCTGGTCCTTTGCTGCCCGTGTTGTATGTGACATAGCTAGGATGGCTATTACCAGCAGCCAGGGGGGGAAACACGTTGGCCACAAATGGACGCGAAGGCGGAACCGCGAGCAGCACCCGTCTGCTAGGACCCACTGCGCAGGTGCGCTGGGCTGCCACGACCCACTGCGCAGGTGCGCGCAGGAGGCTGGGCGTGCCGGCTCCCCTGGCCGAGGGTCTAGTTCCGGGGGCCGCTCGAAGTCTGGGCGGCTGGGGCGGTGGGCGGGCGCCGCGCTGACGTCATCGCCGTGCGCTGCCACGTCTTCTCAATTCTGTAGAAATGGAGGCTAAGGATGAGTGCTGACGGGGTCAGGTTCCGACTTTAGATTTAGCGGTGGCTCTGGCACTGGATTGGGGTCGGGGTCTGGGTTTGGCAGCCTGAAGCCTGCACAATTCTTAACTGCTTAAGCGGGGACGGCCTGCATCCAAGCAGCCGCTTCGGAGCTCTTTATCGCGGGGAGGGAGTTTCTTGCCTGGGGTCCAGTCTGGAAAGCCGCCTGCTCCCAGGGATCCCGCCCCACCGGCCGGGCCTGCTCCATGCGTGAGTATTAACTTAATGCTGAGCTCCCCAACTCCTCGGGCCTGCCTTGCCCCTCCGCAGTGCGCGGCAGAGACAACTTTGTCGTCTCTTTTAGGAACCGATCTGTTGAAGTTTGTGGTTTCTTCTCCATCCACGTATCCCCATCGCATACTATCTCTAGCTCCATCCCAGTGTTTGGCGCATTTTCTTTCCCTTTGCTTGTTACTTGGGCAGAGATTCCTCTCCTTCCAAGTTTGAATGGCTTGTTCCTCCGGACGTTTTTCAGTCTGCACCCTGAGGGTCTTAAGGAGTGGGGAACGTTGGATCAGTCTGTAGTAACGTTTGGAAAATCCTGGATTTTCCAGCTTGTGATTTGTTCAGATTTTAGTTGTACAGTATTATTTAGGAAACATTTGATCTCCTTATTAGTGGAACCGCGAGTTTTGCCAAGACTCGATGAAAATACATCTTTGTTTCAGTGAGGATTTTTATCAGTTACTAGCCTTTTCATGTTGCAGTTTCAATAATTTCTACATGATTTTACATCCGTTTTTTCTGGAGTATCCATTTAAGTTTCTTTCAATATTCTCACCCTAACATGTAGAGACCACTTAAAACACTTTAACTTTTTAAAGAGTTAAGAGGCTCGTCCGTGCACTTTCATCCATTTTGGTTTGGCCTGACAAAATTCTCTGTGGAACAGGAGACACCTTCTGTCATGGTGCAAAAATAAACTCAAACAATAAATGACTCAAACTCAAATAATGTGTGACACATCTTATCTCCTCATCCACATCCCTTGATAACAAAACCTGACGTTTTGAACAGTGATAATCCACCTGTGTTTGAAGTGGCTTAACATAAAGTATTAAGTTGGAAATCCGTAAGTTGTAGTATTACTTGTAAACTTCCACCTGATGGTAGGATCTTTCATAAAAGATCTGAATTGTGTTACTTACCAGAGCTTTGACCAGAATTTAGGCTTCTGGTCCATTAGAATCCCAGTACTTTCATTAGAATAAATTAATTAATAGACACTTGGGAGCGTTTGTTTGAAAATATGATTTTACAAGGTATGCTCATTGAGTTCTTTTGGGTTTTTTTGTTTGCATGTTTTACATTGCATGCTTTACAAATAGTTAACCAGTATCTACATTTTTCTTTTTGTTATTGTTGTTCAGAGTTGAAACAGCTTGACAACCATTAACCTGGGTTGCAACTACAGGTGGCACTGGAAGTAGACTGGTTCCTGGACATGCCCGGTGGAAGGAGGGGCCCTAGTCGGCAGCAGCTAAGCCGTTCAGCTTTACCTTCTTTACAGACTTTGGTTGGTGGAGGTTGTGGCAATGGAACTGGCTTGAGAAACAGGTAAAGAAGAAATAAGGCTAAGCATAATTTGTAATGTTTTATGATCAGTAAGACTTAACATAGAAGTCATCATATTCAGATATAAGCTTATCAAGCTTCATTCTATGTGTGTGTGTGGGGGGGCACTGGGGTCTTATGAATGCTAGGCAGGAATTTCCACTGAGCCATACCCCTGTGCTGAAGCTTTATTCTTGACACAAAGTTATGTCCTGCTCTTGAAGACTGAAAGTTTAAGTAGTCTAGAATACTTTGGCAGTAGGAAAATATGATGTGGAGCCTATAAAGTGAAAGCAGTCTATGGCTGATAATTAAATTCTAGTCTTCTGGCCATCTCTCATTTGACTATTTGAAGGAGAGGAAAATAAATCTCAAAGTACAGTTTGGCATAAATGTGATGGTTTATCTTACTGGCTTTTTGGGGGGAGTAGGAGCAGATTAAAACTGGTAAGTTTGTAGGTCACATTTCATTAATCATAATTGCTTGGGAGACTGAGGCAGAAGGATTGCATGTTCAAGGCCATCCAGGGCAACTTAGCTCTGCGTATTGGGGGAGAATGAGACACCTAACATAAAACTCCAAAATTTAAATCAGATTCTATCAAGAGTTTCAGAAATTGTTTTGTCAAAAAATTGTTTGATATTAATAAACTCAGCAATAGCATAACAACTTAAGATTTTTGTCACTTTTTAAATCATCAGTTTATTTATTTGGCACAGGATCGCACTACACAGCTCAGACTTATAGTGATCCTCCTGTTTTCAGCCTCCCTAGCACTGGGATTATAGGTATGTGCCACCATGCCTGGTCATGGTGGCCAGCTCAGGGCATGGCCAGCATAGCATGTGGTACCAGTTTAGACCATCGAGCTATCTCCTTGGCCCATGTCATGTTTTATGAGAGTAAAGAAATTGGTGTTCTTCATGGAAATTTATCCAAATTTTCAAAAATTAGTATGAGTGATTTCTTTTTTGATGGGGAAGGTATGCTAGGGATTGACTGTAGGTCCTTGCATATGCTGAGCATATGCTAAACGTGTAGTGCTCTCTGAGCTACACCTATATGCTAGAGTGAATTTTTGAATCTCTTATCCAGGCTAATGTAAGTGAGGAGCAGGCTTGATCATGTAGCAGTGTAGAGATGCTTTTGATCTGATTAGTTCCTTCTTGGTTGTATTAATTTTTTTTTTTTTTTTTTTTTTGGTGGAATTGGGGATTGAACTCTGGCCCTTGCACTTGCCAGGGAAGCACTTATTCCACGGAGCCATCTCCCCAGCCCGGTTGTGTTAATTTTTGCCAACTAATTTCTGCATCCTCCCTAAATGCAGGAATGGTAGTTTTTGTTTTTTTGTTTGTTCGCTTAAACCCCTTTGGTACTGAGGACTGAACCTAGGGTCCCATGTATGCTGTACAAGCACTCTTCATTCCTATTCTTGAAAAAATTGTGTGAAGTTCTGTGGGTAAGACTCAAACTTGTTTGTTTGTGTGTTTTTTGAGACAAAGCCTTAACTGTAGTTTAGGTTGGGCTTCAACTCACTGTGTATCCCAGGCTGGGCTTGAACTTGTGACATCTTCCCATCTCAGCTTGCCATATGTTGGGATTACAGGTGTGTGCCAGCCACAATGACTGTTTCATTGCCATTTTTATTTTCTTTTGGTGGTATTGAGGATTGAAGGGTATTCTACCGCTGAACTCCAGTTCTAGCTCTTTTCATTTTTGGTTTTTGAGACAGTCTTACTAAGTTGCCCAGTCTGGCCATGAACGTGCTGTCTTCCTATCTCAGCCTCCTGAATAGCTAGGATTACAGGTGTGGGCAAGTGTGCCAGCATTATGTCTACTTTTAACTGAGTTTAGCAGTAGATCTGTATTTTCTCTGCCTTCATTGTACCTCTCCTTTTTTTTTTTTTCTTCAAGGTTCTAACCTTGCTAAAATCTTCCATTCTCTCCTCTTTCTCCTCCTTTAACATACATATATTTAGCAGTTAGTTTGAGATGAAGGGGTAGAATAATGTATTTTTTAGCAGATTTATGTGAAAATGATAATTGTTCTTGATTTGAAAAGTGGAGACTATTTTTGGGTGATTATTTTGTGAGATGCTTACCTCAAAAGAGTTTTTTTGGGGAAAAATTATGTATTTGTTTTGTCATGGAAAGGAAGCAGCTAGAATAAATTGTTGTATAATAGCTGAGAAAGAGGTATAAAAAATACAGAGAAAATAGTAGATGACTTAAACCAGTGATGGCAAACCTTTCAGAGATTTCAGTGATAACCTGTAGCCCATTGTGGCATGTGTGCAATAGATTTGCCACCATTGTCCTAGACTATAGTTTTAGGAAGATAATTGCAAAAAAAAAAAAAAAAAAAGTCCAGATAAAGAGAAAGTATTTTTGGAGTATATGGTGTGTTGATGAAGGTAATATAATTACTTAATATGGTATAATTATGGATGATGTACAGTATTTAATTTTGTAAGGTATGTGTCAGTTGAAGAGAGTTGTTAGGTGTTGGTGGCCTGATTGGTGGCCTGATTTTCAATTTGAAAATGTCGAAAAGCTAGTTTTGTGATAACAATCAAGATTGAAATGCATAGTTTCTTATTCTACTTTTTGCCTTTGGGGAAGAAGAATTTGTTCTTGAAAAATGTGGTGCTTGTCTTTTTTTTTTTTT
>NDGM011112863.1:0-10010 GCA_002564305.1 Octomys mimax
GTGTGTGTGTGTGTGTGTGTGTGTAAAAGACAAGGAAGAAGTAATATAAAGTCAATGGAAATATGCTTTTTAAAGTTTCTAATACTAGAGAGAATATATCAATTCAGAGTACTCACATAGTATTTGAATAGATCAATGTATACAAAAGAATTAACTAAGAAAATGTTTTTATGATAGTAAAGAATTACTAAGAATAAATCACAACATAAATACTGGAATGACAAATATATGACCAGCACTTTTAACAGTTTGGGATAGGATATCACCCAAAGTTCTAGTATGTCATGGACATGGACAGTGTCCATGATGCTTACTTGTGGCCAGGCGTCACTTGTGGGACTGAGCTACTGCTGTTTCCTTGATATCCACCCTGTAGACCTGGACAGAATGATCTTCATCTGGAAATATAATATTTTGAATTTGTATAACTGAAAAATATTTTGCTTTTATTCTTCAAAAGTATGTTTGCTAGGCATAAAATTCAGTGAGGACAAATCTGTTTTGATTTTTAGTCCTTTGAATTAATTAGTCTAGTTTCTCAGCCACTTGCTGTTTTTTTTTTCTAATGTGGAATATGATGCTAAATAATTTTGTTCTGTCATAACTAATATTTTTGTGTATATGCTTTAATGATTTTTGTTTAAAATTTTGAACAATTATACATTCTTGGTATGATTTTAATCATATTTCTTGTGCAAAAGGGTTTTTTTTTTAAATGTGGTACTATAATTTCAACTGCATTCAGAAATTTTAAAACTTTAAATATGTACTGTCTACTCCTTTCCAATTCAAGAATACTAACTATATGAATAAAAGTTTCTTGATTTTGGTACAGAATGAAATATTATATGACTGATCTGTAAGTACTTTCTCCTTCATTTTTATTTTAGACTTTTTAAAATATTTTTGGGACTGGGTCTACAGGGTCTACAGGGTCTCACTACATAGATTGGACTCAGAGTGATCCTCCTGTTTACAGCCTCCCAAGTGCTGGGATTACAGGTGCACACCACCACACCCAGTCTCAATTGCCTTCTCAGTGCGACCCAGGGACAGGGCAGGCACAGCAGGCCCAGGGATCAAACTGCTGGCCCCTACATCTACCTAAGCACACACTTTAATCTGCTGAACTATTTGGCTGCACCTTTAGACAATTTTTATTGTTATATTCATTTATTTACAATGTACAATTTATTATTAATCTCATGCTGTGTATTCATTTCAGAAATATTTCTCTAATATTAACTCTGTCTACACCTCGTATCTTTCACATTTCAGTATTTGTCTACAATTTTAATATGCTATAGAATTATTGATTTTTGATAAAGTTAATGAGAAAAAATTTTAAAAATATATAAATTGAAATTAAAACATACAAAAGATACACAAAAATAAATAAATAAAAATAAACTTGCAGTCCTTCCTTAGTCTCCCATATAGCTCAAAGTCTTAATTTTTCACATTGAACTTAACTGAATACAAATTGTATGAATTATGTTAAAGTAAAATATGATTTCTATAAATTTATGCCTTCTCTACTAATAGAATCAAACTATAATAACAGTGAAAATTACAGCAAAATTCAATGGGAAGTCACACTCAGGAGTAAAAGTATTGGTAAGTATACCTTAATTATTTATTCACTGTTTATGAAATCAATCTAACCTATTTCTCATTAACTAGCTTGAACTCGAACTATTTTTATTTAGAGTTTGTAATCCTCATCTACAAATAAGGTTATATTAGTTCTCTTCACATCCATTTCAGTAGTTGAAACCTTGCAATGAAGAATACTAAAATTCTATTTCTTGCATTTTAGAAACCTGAAAAAGTAACTCACGGAACTGAATGGGGTACAACTTTGCTTCTTACATGTATCTCAAAAATATGACACTGAGTCACCATAACTATAAATTATCAGTTATAAACTTAAAAAATCATGGCATTTCTGAGGAAATATATAAAAATTTTAGTAGATAATTTTTACTTAAAATATATAAATTCTAAGAGTTGAAAGAAACTATGCAGCTTACTTAAGTCCCTTAAATATATAATTGAAGACAAATTGTTCTTTTGACATTTCCTTTGTTCACTGGCTAAAATTCTACCTGGATGCCAGTGACATATTAGCGTTTGTACATACCTGTGTACCATCCAAAAATTTATGAATAAACCTACTTTCTTTGACTTTAAAAACCCTATTCTTATCTTCCTCTAGAAAACTTTTATACCTTCATCTGTAAAACCTTTATACACTTATAATGCAGTATTGTGTAATTATTCTACTTTGTCATGTAAATAGCAAATTCAATGAAGATAGCACTCCACTCACACATTTTCTTGAATTCTAGACAGTACCCAGTACCTAATAAATATTTGCGCAAATGTAGTGTTCTAATAACAATTGTTATATGAATAAATTCATTAAAACACTTTTTTAGAAATAGGAATAAAAATGATTTCTTTTTGCTTCATCATAGAAAGTATGTAATAGAAAGAACTAAGTACTTTTTTAAAGCATAGGAAAAAATCTAGCTGTTTCAACATTTGAAAGTTGTTCAGAATCGGAAGCAGAAAATTCTATCATCATTTAGGGCAAAAATCAATTTGTCTTTTGCCATTAATATATATTCCTAACAAGAATTACCTTGATGCTCAATTTCTTTAGTACTGAAAATAATAATTTCAGAGTATCATAATTCCAAACCACAGCATTTTTGTTTCACTTCCGAAATTGTCTAGCTTTTACAAAAATACTAGCGCTTGACAGTTTCAGGGGTAAGAATAATATCTTTTTGTGTCTTGTCCCCAAAGACTCCTGCCAAGCAACTTATCACAGTTCAAAGACCAGAGCTACACTACCTCATATTAAATGCAAGAGCCTTCTAAAGTGTGATCCCCTGTGTTTTTAGTGGATTTGATTTGGGAAACCACATATTTATTCAGATCTTTGTTTTATCATTAATTCTCTGTCTGACACCATCTCAGATCTCTTGGTTAAATATTCCTCTACAAATGCCACCTCATACTAATTAAAATGAAGGATATCAGATACTGTTTATTTATTAATTCAACCAACACTTCTTGTAAATAAAATTGTATCCAAGAGGGAGAAAGCCTATATTTGACTTGCAAATTACATGAGTAAAATGTCAACTTTGGCCATGAAAATTAATGGTTTCTAAAGGAGCTAGTTATTTTCTCTTAGCTTCCACTATACATTATGGCCTAATTATAAACAAATAGTAACTTCAAAGTAATTAATACAGAGAGTAAAATGAAAACTCCATTTGAAATTTTGAAAACCTCTTCATTGAGATTTCAGACAGTAAATACAATTCTTGAAAATCATTTCTGTGAATAAAATTAGAGGTAAAAGGACTGTTATGCTGCAATTTCTATCTAAAAAATCTCAAATACTCTAGTTTCTCTTCAAATCATATAAATCTTCCACCTTTTCAAAGAAAATCTCAGGGCTGTTAAAATGAAGCACATTGACATTATGGTTACTTACAATCTCACCATTATCTGCTTTAAGGATACTTTTTGGACAAATATATCTGGTTTGTAAATATAACTAATGAATCCTAATTAGTCTTTTTATAAAATAATGATAAAAATTTGAAAAACTTATTATAAAATTATGTGAATTGTTTTGTTCTAGACATTACACTCAAAAAGGTTTGCAGGTGTAGAAAGAGAGACTATGAGGTGGCTCAGTAATGCATACTTCTAAGCATCTTTTTAGGTCACTATTAATATGAGAGCTTGTCTAACTTCATATATCCTAAAATATATATATGGTCAATTAGAATATTTCCCTTCTTAAAAATATTTCAGTAAGGTGATTGATAAATGCTAATAAATTTATTTTGTAAATTTAACCCAAAGATTTTATGTTTTGTTTTGTTTTTTTAAATTTTTTCTTTTTTTGTGGAACCGAGGATTGAACTTAGGCCCTTGCACTTGCCAGGGAAGCACTTGTTCCACTGAGCCATCTCCCCAGCCCCAAGATTTTATCTTTTATATCCTTACTATTTTTTATTGCTCATATTTACTTGCTGGTGACTAACATTCTTAGTTAAACACATGAATTTTGAATAACTTATTGTGTACTACTTTGTACTTGCAAATGGTAGGAATGGTATTTAGTCTTGATATTTTCTGGACTTGTCTAGAAATAAAAATAAAATTATAAAAGACATCTCATGTGAGAACATATGGGATTCAGAATGGGTCTGTTTTTGTGTGTGTGTGTGCGCGCGCGCGTGTGTGTGCATGTGCACACACACATGCATGTGTGTGACTTACCTATGTTTTTGAGTGTGATATCTTGGTTCTATTTTCAAAATCAAGAGTCTGGATTCTATAGGTTTTTAAAAAAACCATAGTAAACTTTGTTATATTATTAATAGTAGTACCCCATAATTCAGAAAGAAAAGGAAGCCAAAGTACCCAAAGAGGTGCACTGGAAGAATCAAACAGCAGATGTCGTAAAATAAGCGACAAGAATGAACTATTTATGATAGAGAAGTCAGTACAAAAAACTGCTGGACTGATGATAGAAAAGATGGGATATCAATTCCTCTATGATCTAGCAGTCCTGAGAGTTTATACAAAAAGCACCTAATTTTAGCATTTCTAATAAAATTAACTGGTAGTACTCACCTTGTATATTCTTTAAAAAGGGACTATCTGGAAAGGAGATGGTTTCTTCTGTTCTATTACTAAAATGTTTATATTACAAATATGTAAACAGCTTGTGCTATGTCAGACACTGGCCTAAGGATTTCACAAGTGTCACTGATGTTCCTAACATTCTATGAAAATAGTAATGTATTATCCAATTTTTTCTAATGAATGAAATTGGAGTATAGGGATTTTATGTAACTATGCTACATCATACAACTAATAAGGGATTAAATGATTCTGGAGTGTTGGATTCTGACTATATGATTCTCCAATAGTTCAGCAAACGTGTAACCACATAATACCCTCATTGGGGCCAGGGAGATCGCTCAGTGGAATAAGAACTTCCCTGGCAAGCATTGGCCTGGGTCCAATCCTCGGTTCCACAAAAAAAAAAAAAAAAAAGATATAGTAACTGAAAGCAAATATAAATCAAAAAAAAATTCTTTACCATATTATTCTTATTAAAATATAACTGCAAAAAATTCAAGTAACTTAGGGTCCATTTTTTTATGTATCTAGTACAGGGTCTACAGGATCTCACTACACAGATTGGCTTCATAGTGATACTTTCTGTTTTTCAGCCACCCAGGCATTAGGATTACAGACAAGTGCCACCAAGCTCAGTCTCATTCCATTTGCCATCTTGGCATAGCAGGTCAAGGACAGAACCTCTGGTCCTTGTATTGCCTAAGCAGACACTTTAATCTGCTGAGCTAACTGGCCAGCCGTCCATAATTTTTAATCTAGCAGCATTTAAAATATTATGATCTGAAAGTTGGCTTTGCAGAAAAATATATTAAATGAAAGCTGATTTATCTTATAAATTTAAAAGCAATGTAACAATAAAATAAATGCACAGATTAAACATCTGGTTATCAGAGTGGAAGACTGTATATCAGAATGCCAATGTTTAGTTTTCTACTTGAGGATTATTATCCTCATATTTAATCACAAACTAGATGAGCTCTTCTCAAAATCAGGTGTAATTAAACATCCAGTGATAACTGTATAGTTGTCTGATCAGTTAAGATTTTTCATTGTAAATGATTTCTATCCTTTAATAACTGAAAGTCAGAACAATGCCGAACCCTTAAAAATTAAATCAGAACTCAAACCACATAAATAAATTTATTTTTTATCATTAAGTATTAAAAGGAATCATAGACATAAACATATTTAGTTGAAGAAAATCACTAAATTCAGTTATGCCTAATCCAAACCATCAATTAAGAAACTTAAACATAAATAGTCTTCTATTTTAGCTTTACCAGGAAATATTTTCCCTAATGAAAATTTTTGATTTATGTAGGGTATATAACAGCTTCTACTCTTCCTCTGGCAGAAAATTATGATTTATGTTTGAAGCTCACTTTTGCGTTTTTGTCATCATTGCAAAGTTAAAGTATAAAATTGCTTTACAATGTGGCTTTTCATGCAGTGAACTCAAAATGCCAACTTACTTAAGAAACATAAGCTATATTTTATCAATATATTTCATGTGCAAGTACCAAGTAAAAGGCTTCTTTTTAATATATTTGACATTTATTAGAACTAATATCAAACACCTTTTTTCTTTTTTTTTTTGGTGGAACTGGGGATTGAACTCAGGCCTTTGCACTTACCAGGGAAGTGCTTATTCCACTGAGCCATCTCCCCAGCCCCTTAAGATCTTTCAATAAGACATAATAACATCTAAACATGCTTAGTAACATATTAGATGTGAAAATGTGTCTGTTCATTTTTTATATGCCTAAGGTACATCCTACTTAAGATATAGAGTTACAGATAAAATATATTAATTCAAAGTAATGTAAATAAGACAAATGGAGAATTAGCAAATGCAGGGTAATTGTGTAACTGTAAGCATATGGAACAAACAAAAGTGCCAACTGAATTGCCCACTTTTACAGATTGTGGACTGAAAGCTACACATCACTGCATTAGGATGCATTAATCCTCAAGGACAACGTGTAAAATGTGTCTCCTGATAATGCAGAAATTTCACAAATATGTGGAGTAAATATACAAAGAAAAATGTAATCTTGTTGGCTTACCCTTCAAATGCAAAAAGGATAAAGTAGGAAAAATAAATACTTGCAAAGCCAACTAGAAAGTTATGTATAATGAATTCAATGGCCAACTAAAAGAAAATGAAGACATGCCAATGGTTTTTGATGGAATTTAACAGAATTCAGTCTGTACTAAATAATATTCATAATGTATGTAAAAACCACTAAAACATGATACATAAAAGAAAAATATTTATTTGATAGAATGTTATTTAGATGTAGTCAGAATGAATGGGGAACCTTCTGGAAAATGACAGATTGATAAACAGCGAAGAAATGACCCCTTTGATATTTGTAATCCAGAATCTGGAATATAGCAACATGAAAAAGACAAATAGAAGGAAAATTGGTCCCTGGGACATGTTATGGTCCTGAAATGAGACTTAGAGCATACAAGGAGAGTGAAGAGAAGGAACATGATGCAAAAAGAGAAGTGACAATTGGCATTTTCTCCTTGAGCCCTGCCTTGAAGTGTGAAAAGGGCATCTAAAACCTGTAACGGAATGGTGACCACTGGCAACTCCAGAGGCCTCCACTGAGACATTCACAAGTGGAATGTACCAGGAAATATGGTGAACATCAGTGACTGGTGAGTTATTCATATTCAGAGGCCCCCAAGGAGAGGACAATTGGCCAAGAGCCATTGGGAAAGGGCCCAACAGAAGACAACTGAGAGCCACTGTATGTTGTCCCTTGGCTTCTATCTAATGCCAACATGAGTCACAGCCAGGTTCAAGCCCACAGGGGGTCAAAGAATTGAGTGTAAGCCAGAAAGGAATCAAGTTCAAGACAGCAGGAGCCCCTTAGAATAATGAAAGCTGAAAACTTCTGCTCCCAGCCTCACAGTCAGAAGGCAGAAGCAGGCTGAACTTCAATGAAACAGAAAGCACAGGTCTGTTGAAGCTATCCACAACAAACATAATTCTATTGCTGGCTTCTTGGAATCAATCAACATGGATCTGCATTCTGTGTGCCACCTCTGTCAACCAGATACAACTGAGACACTTCCCAAAGAAGACAACTTTTTTCTTCTTTTTAAATCCTTTTTATTATTTTTTTCTTTTCTTTTTTTTCTTTTTTGTTGCTTTTATTTTTATTAAAGTGATAATGTACTTGTTGGGTTGTTTTGTTGTTCTTGTTGTTTTTTTTGTTTTCTTTTATTCTTTTTCCTTTCCTGCCTTTTTCATCAGTTCCCAAAGCTTCTGTAATCTTCCTTTGCTTCTCAGCCTTGGTTTAATTCCTTTATCTTCTATTTCTCTACTGTTACCCCAACTCCTTTGAACTTTTTTCCCTGAGATTAGAATTGCCATATTGAGGGGATATTTACTGTACAATTCTCTGGAATGTTTTAGACTTTGTGGTATAATTAAAAATATTGTTCATATGATTAAAGGTACCAAATCAATAGCTATCATAGTTTGTTATTTCAAGAGTGTGTTTGAAGCTATTGCTATTACTGATTATTCTAGTGTATCCAAGGTGACATTTGTTTTAATCAGTTATTCTTTCCTCTATGTCAAAATGGAGATTGCATAAGGATCAGAAAGTGTACTATAAGTCAAGGCCAGATAACCACAGGATAGGCCAAATAGGCAGTGATTTCTTCATTCTAAAATTTTGCAGAGATAGGATCTTTCAACAGACTCAAAACCCAAAATCCAACTTCACCTGGATAGATCTATTAGAAGTAGCAAATGAAAGGAAGATACAATTCCAGCTTTTCAGACTAGCAAAGGAAAACCTTGGGCCAATAAAAAGGAATACTTCCAAACCCACTGACCTGAACATAGAAATAATTTTTCAGATAACTTCAGAAGTGATGACCATAATGAAAGAAATGATTAGTGAATCTAGAGAAGATACAAATAAATAATAGAAGAGCTGTGGAAAACTAAGAAAACCATTACTATAAAATGTATGAAAGAAATGAAATCTATGAAACATATTCAACCAGATATCCACAGATTAAAATTTCCATTGAAAGTACATGCAGAGGAATGAATCAGGATGAGGACAGAATATCAGTTCTAGAATACAGGATTGTGGCTAGAGATCATGAAAAGAAAGATTTCTTAAAAATAACAAAGCACCAGAGGAATCAATCTAGCAACTGCTCAATAGTGCAAAAAGGAATAACATAAAGTTGATTGGAAAAATATAAAAACAGGAAGCAACACAAATGGCATAAGACAAAACGCTGTTTATATGGAAGTCATGCCAGAAAAGTAGTAAAGCAATGGGAAAGAATTCAAGTTATGGAAAAGTGAAACATTTAGAACTCCAATTAGCCATATAATATAATAATAATCTAAACATAGTGATAGAATAATCAAGAATCCAAAAGTTCAGCACAAAAATAGACTCTTAAAAGCTTCTAGATGAAAATAAAAATCACTCATAAAATGAAAGCCCATCAGAATTACAGAAGACTTCTCAAAAAAACTCTTAATTCCAGGAAAGCTTAAAATAAGTATTTCAAGCCCTGAAAGTAAAAAGCCTCCAAACCAGACAGATTTTTGAACCCCACACAACAATCTTGCAAACTTTATGAGGAAATAAGACATTTTAATGACAAGGAATAACTGAGGTAGTTCATGACCACAAACAAGAAGTCCAAATTTTCTGAAGGACATTGTAGAAGAGATAAAAAAGATGGCAACTCTATGACTCCACACAGAATGTAATGATGTTAACCTCTTGGCCAAAGACTGGGACTTACCATGTAGTACACTCCAAATGTGTCCTCACAGTGAGCTTTCTCCTCACTTACCCATGTGCTACAATTACAGATGTGTTCCACCATGCCTAGCAAGACCTACAATATTAATGATGAATAACATCCATTCTGATTGAAAAAGAATCAAAAAGATACTTTTAAAACTTTAGTGAAATTTCTGAGACTTATGAAAATACCAAGATACATAAAATTATATATGGATTCCTGAAATAAAGATGAAAGAAGAAAAATTATTGTGAATAATTAGAAAAGTAATTTAAATAACAGAATGTATAGATTTTAAAAATAGTGAAAGATGAAAAAAAAAAAAAAAGAAATTCTGTTTAGACTGAAAACCAAAGGTTAAAAAAGTAAAAATTCACAGAGGAAATTGTAATAATCATGGCAATTAATACTAATTTCTCATTTGAAGTCATTAAATACAAATCAGAAAGAAATTATATAATTAAAATTGTAACAAAGACTGCCTGTCCTGCTTCGATTCCTGGATCCCTGTCCCTGTCACCTGAGTC